>QPKB01000223.1:0-54356 GCA_003546025.1 Camphora micrantha
CCAAAGAGCGCAACTGGTGCAACCTTTTGTGGTCTTCGTCCTATTGAGCTCGAGTCCTATGGTCTCATTTCTACTTTATTTTAATTAATGTTTAGGTTACTATGTGAGAGGTGGTTAAACCTAATTGGGCAAGGATCTGGTGATGAAATCCAGTCCCTATCTTATTTGGGTTAATTGCCCTTGACTAAGTGTGTGTCCAATTAAATGGTGTGTCAATCAAGCATTCACAATTTGCAAAAATTTAAATCACCCAAGCCCCACTTGCAAGTAAAAGATTCGTGGGGTAAAGTTTAGAAAGTCTTACAGCGGGCCCACGCCTCTTTTTTTTTTTTTGGGCAAATTTTGCAATTTTGAGAGCAATTTATTTTTAGCAAATCTAAGAGCAACTTGTTTGCTTAGTGCAAATCCACACAGTTTCCTGTTTTTGTGCAACTCTCCTCTTACCAAAGTAACCTATTCAAAAGAAACTTTTATTAGTAAATCCTAAGTTAACAAATCAACTCAAAATTCTATCTTATCCTAATTTTTAAAAGAAAACGATAAGAAAATTCAAAAGACACCAAGTTAATAAAAACTTTATCCAAAGTGGATTCTAAGTTATTGAAACAAATCAAAAACTCTATCTACAAAATAAAAAAAATAAAAAAAAATCAGAAATTCTAAATTATCCAAACAAGTATCCAGATATGGTTAGAGTTTTCAAAAAGTTTTCAATTATAAGAAATCTAATCTTATCCAATTTAAATTTTAGATTTTAAAACTTTAACTAATCTAAACAAATTAAGAGATGAAATTTTAAAATTTCCAACTACCTACTTTCAGAATTCAAAAGTTAGTATATTAATCAAAACAACTAGTCCTAAAGATTTTAAACTATCTTACTAATTCTAATCTAATCAAGACATTAGTTAAACCAATCTAATTTTTTTTTTGTTTTTATTTACTGAAATTCGGAATTAAAAGAAATCCTTAAATTTTTTTTTTGGTTTTTTCTTAATTAATTATTTATTCCAAAAATTCAATTAATAAAAAAAATCAGAAAAATCAGAAAAGCCTGAAAAATTAGCAAAGTGAAATATTAACTAATACTAATTGCAAAGAACACTACTAATGCAAAATTAGAAGACTATAAAGTAATGCAACCTAAATATGAGCATGCATATGAATCTAATAAAAAGAAAAAAAAAATCAGATTTTTAACAAAAACTCAGATTTGGCTCCCCGGCAACGGCGCCAAAAACTTGATGTGAATTTAAATTTAATCTTTTAATACTGCAAGTGCACAACTGTCTTTTTGAGACAGTGACAAGTACAAGTCGAATCCCACAAAGAGCACTACTAAGTTAAAATTCAAAATCTGATTTTATTTTATCAAAGATTAATGAGTAATTGAGATCCAAGAAAAGAAACTAGAAAAAATTAAGAAACACAAACTAATCAAATATATAAAACAGATCAGAGCATCCAAAATCCACTAAGCAAGATAATTAATCCATCCATGCAATTATTTTACTATTTTTTCCAAAAATAACTCAGATCTTAAACAAATCAATGTTTTGGATCCGGGAGATTTGTCTTTTACAAAAATCAATTTTTAAGAATAAGGTCACAACCCAAGACCTCCTTCACCTCATAAAAGAATGAAAAATCATAAGCATGACTCATCAAATTAAGCATAAATTATCAAAAGATCTCAACCCCAAGCATAATCTATCAAAATAAGTATAAATCATCAAACTATTTTCATTAGAAATCAAAACAGAGGCTGCCTAAGGCATGAAGACAGATCTATTATTCTAATAGAGCATGTATTTTGAAAGAGACAAGAAAGTAATTGAAAAATCACATAGACTAAATTAAAAATCTACTTAGCTTCATCTGTATGCTCCAATCCAGAAATCTAGTCAGCCATTGAAAAGAACTCCATAAGTGATTTCATTGATAGCATCTCCTTGTACAATTGTCTCTCAAAAATCTCTCTTCTAAAATTCCTAATTTCTGGAACAGGGCCCCAGAATACCCAAAAATAACTATTAAATTCTATTAATTATGGAAAGAAGAGAAAGAGGAGAGAGAGAGAGAGAGTTATGGACGTCCAAAGGGAGGGAGTTGTCCCTCGTATGCTACTTTCTGGTTCCTTTTATTTCTCCGGCTATCTATCAAATACATTGAATCTAGACACCTTCTGTGCATATTTGATTTATCTTTATTGATAAAGGTACATCTCTTCTCCTTTTCGAATTTGAATGAGGTGGCAGCTTCTAGAAACCTCTAGGTGGCTTGGCTAATCTTCAGATGGGGTCCCACAAGGGATGTGCAGCAATTGATTATCAACGGTGTGGATTTAATTGCAATCCCGTCTAAAAATAAATATGAAAATCTCCGGGCCCATAACTTTGCCAATATGGCTCTGATTTACACGTTCTTGCAGTCCACAGATATCTACTCTGAATAGGCTTTCTAACGGTAGGTAAATTTCATCGATCCGACGGTCAGATTGAAAGTTATGACCATTTGAATATGAGTTATCTTGAGAAAAACGGGATTAACGTCTAAAATTTGATTTGCAATGGATTCTATATCTGCACAACTTTCATTTTTGAAAGGTCATCAGATGTGGATGATTCAAACTCTTCTTCTTTTGTTCCAATCAGAATTGTACTTTTTGAATTATCCATCAATAACTACTATGGACCCTGCCATGGGGGATATTTCATCGGCTTGAACAGTGGGCCCTATGAGAAGTGTTCTACTGTAGTTAGGACTCTTCAACTGACATGATGAATGGACCCCTCCTTTGATTAATTTGTATATGGCTTGTGTGTGGGGTCCACATGGTGGATTCTTCAATTCAATTCAGCAATGCAAGGCCCAGGATGACAGTGTGTGCTTGAAAGTGGGTTCCATGACAGAGGCATGCAATTCTAATTTTTTGCACATTCTAATTCAATACATCAAATACTGAAGAGCCCATATTGAAGCGGGACCCATCCGGGCAGAGTTCTACTCCAACTGGGACTCTTCGGAGAAAATTTGCAAAACATTCTAAGTTAATACAGAAAATGTTTGAAAAGTATGAAAATGCAGGTTCCTAGGTGAAAATGCATGAAATGATGAAATTATATGAATAATGATGCAATTCACTTAATTAAATCCATAATTCATTCTAAAATGATACGTAAATGTGCAAATTCATGATTTTGTCTCTGGCACTGATGCAGTTGGCTAATTGCCCCATCTGATTTTCTAATTTTGCAAGGGTTTGAGTGTGGCCATTCAAAAGTTGAGTGGTGGTCTGCTGGAATTGAGCTGTACTCTGAGACAATTGGGCCGTGGTTTGAGACATGAGTTTCATGGCCTCTTCTAACGAATCTACCCTCTCGGTCAATGGATTGGGGTTGAAGTTAGGTTTTTGAAAATCGGGTGGGGCACTAACTTGAGATTGATTGGGCTGAAATTGAGTGGACTGAGATGGGCCACCCTGAGTTAGGCCTTTGGTCCAAGAGAAGTTCGGGTTGTCCCTCCAACCTGGATTGTAAGTGTTAGAGTACGGGTCATACCTTTGACGATTATCAAAACGAGTGTTTTGATATAATGCATTCACCTCCTCAACAGACTCGGTCTGACCCAAAATTGTTGGGTCAATCCCTCCATTCATGGCCTGATTATATCTTAATGACTCCAAAGTATTTGCTGTGGGCTTTTGGTTCAGCTCTAAGGTCTCTATTCTCCTCACAAGTGTGGCCAATTTGGCCTCAGCCTCAATTTTGGGTTCAATCTTGAACATCCCCCCCTTTCTCAGGAATGGTGGGTTTGATGGACTCCCGCTTGATAGGTTGAATTATGGATTTAATTAGGTGAATTGCATTATTATTCATATAATTTCGTCATTTTATGCATTTTCACCTAGGAACCTGAATTTTCATACTTTTCATACATTTTCTGTATTAACTTAGAATGTTTTGCAAATTTTCTCCGAAGAGTCCCAGTTGGAGTAGAACTCTGCCCGGATGGGTCCCGCTTCAATATGGGCTCTTCAGTATTTGATGTATTGAATTGGAATGTGCAGAAAATGAGAATTGCATGCCTCTGTCATGGAACCCACTTTCAAGCACACATTGTCATCTTGGGCCTTACATTGCTGAATTGAATTGAAGAATCCACCATGTGGACCCCACACACAAACCATATGCAAATTAATCAAAGGAGGGGTCCATTCATCATGTCAGTTGAAGAGTCCTAACTACAGTAGAAGACTTCTCATAGGGCCCACTGTTCAAGCCAATGAAATATCCCACATGGCAGGGTCCACAGTAGTTATTGATGGATAATTCAAAAAGTACAATTCTGATTGGAACAAAAGAAGAACATCTGATGTCCTTTCAAAAATGAAGGTTGTGCAAAGATAGAATCCATTGCAAATCAAATTTTAGAAGTTAATCCCGTTTTTCTCAAGATAACTCATATTCAAATGGCCATAACTTTCAATCCGACCGTCGGATCGATGAAATTTACCTACCGTTGGAAAGCCTATTCAGAGTAGATATCAATGGAGTGCAAGAACGTGTAAATCAGAGCTATATTGACAGAGTTATGGGCCCGGAGATTTTCATGTTTATTTTTAGACGGGATTGCAATTAAATCCACACCGTTGATAATCAATTGTTGCACATCCCTTGTGGGACCCCATCTGAAGATTAGCCAAGCCACCCAGAGGTTTCCAGAAGCTTCCACCTCATTCAAATTCAAAAGGAGAAGAGATGTACCTTTATCAATAAAGATAAATCAAATCTGCAGAGAAGGTGTCTAGATTCAATGTATCTGATAGATAACCGGAGAAATAAAAGGAACCAGAAAGTAGCATACGAGGGACAACTCCCTCCCTTTGGACGTCCATAACTCTCTCTCTCATCTTTCTCTTCTTTCCATAATTAATAGAATTTAATAGTTATTTTTGGGTATTTTGGGGCCCTATTCCATAAATTAGGAATTTTAGAAGAGAGATTTTTGAGAGACAATTGTACAAGGAGATGCTATCAATGAAATTACTTATGGAGTTCTTTTCAATGGCTGGCTAGATTTCTGGATTGGAGCATACAGATGAAGCTAAGTAGATTTTTAATTTAATCGATGTGATTTTTCAATTACTTTCTTGTCTCTTTCAAAATACATGCTCTATTAGAATAATAGATCTGTCTTCATGCCTTAGGCAACCTTTGTTTGATTTCTAATGAAAATAGTTTGATGATTTATACTTATTTTGATAGATTATGCTTAGGGCTGAGATCCTTTGATAATTTATGCTTAATTTGATGAGTCATGCTTATGATTTTTCATTCTTTTATGGGGTGAAGGAGGTCTTGGGTTGTGACCTTATTCTTAAAAATTGATTTTTGCAAAAGACAAATCTGCCGGATCTAAAACATTGATTTGTTTAAGATCTGAGTTATTTTTGGGACAAATAGTAGAATAATTGCATGGATGGATTAATTATCTTACTTAGTGGATTTTGGATGCTCTGATCTGTTTTATATATTTGATTAGTTTGTGTTTCTGAATTTTTTCTAGTTTCTTTTCTTGGATCTCAATTACTTCTTAATCTTTGATAAAAGAAAATCAGATTTTGAATTTTAACTTAATAGTGCTCCTTGTGGGATTCAACCTGTACTTGCCACTGTCTCAAAAAGACAGCTGTGCACTTGTAGTATTAAAAGATTGAATTTAAATTCACATCAAGTTTTTGGCGCCACAATCATGGTCCTTCAGGGTCGATGTCTGTGGTGAGGTGAAAATATTTCCTCGGTACGGTTAACCATAAAATACAGTGAAACTTCATATAAATACAAAATGTATGAAAAATATTTCAGAGCAGGCACATCTTTCCCTACTACAATTGTCGCGACCCCGGACCGGGTCCCCCAAGCGGGCCTAATCCGGGATCGGGACTAATTTGTTTTATTAGTGAATGTGTATGATGGATGACAAATTGATTTAAATCCAAAACGTATACGAGTCTACCAAAGAGTACCACTCGTACACGCGATTTCCCACAGGTGTCCACGGTGAGGATATCACATCAACATGAATATTTTTTTTTATGTGCGGAAGCGTGTAGCAACTCTATTTCATACATTCATGTCCAAGATAACAAAATTAACGCATGTTTAATACTAGTATCAAAATGAGCAATGATCATTAATGCTATAATCCCAAAAGAAAGTTAAGGTTTACAACAATATAGTTTAATTACATTGTCCCCAAAAATAGAGACCAACAAAGGCCAATAAGAATAAAACAACAAGTTCCCCAAAAGAATGGTTACTTTCTATCCCCAAAATATTTCGCAGCTCAAGCACCCGAATGTCTAGACGACATCATCGGCGTGCCACTCAACTAATCGATGCGGTTTGACGACCGCCTCCTCAAGCTCCTCCTCGGGGAGACCGATAACGGGACCTAAGTACCAAAACAAAGGGGTCAAACACGACGGTTTGGCAAACGGGTGAAAAGACATATCCATAAAGAAATTACCTTGGAAAACATTTAAACCTGTGAAAGCAATAGTTTCATAAAACGAGAGAATCATTTATTCAAATACGTATGCAATATAAACATGTAAGGTATCCAAGGAACGGGAAACAACAAGATGGCAACCACACTAAGTCCTCTATCACCGAAGTGATATGAGCATATCGGGATGTTGTCTCAGTCACCGAAGTGAGGAGATGCAACATAAGTAACATATACATATACATAATATAATACGGGACATGACCACGGTAGCGAACCGGGTATAAGGACAAGACCACGGTAATAACCGGGTAGCGGGATCCAAACTGCAGCTGGCAAGACGGGAAGGGGTCTCCAAGTCGGTGGATCAGACCGGCAAGGAAAGCCAAGCTTAGTGGTGCCGACTCATAGGTCAAATGACAAGTCAAATCATGTATAAAACATATCGAGTGCATGTATGTAAACATGTGGGACGGGATGCTCAAAGGCACAAGTATCATTTTATTCGGGCATGTATAAACGGGCTAGCAAAATGCTAAAATATACTTTCAATATTTTCGGGAATGATAAATCATAATTCGAGAAATTCGAGACAAGTGTCGAGATTTAAGATAAACCATAATTCGAGAAATTCGGGACGAGTATCGAGATTCAAGCTAAATCAGGTGAGTAGGGATCCCGTATGTCCATTGTAATGATGACTTGGTACTCCTTGAGTTTGGAGACATTCTGGGCTCTTTATACACCTTAGGGATTTTCAAACCTTCAAATGAATTTCAAAACAAACGGAACCTCAAGGGAGATCCTAAGTATAATGTTAATCCTAGCGCATCGTACAACCTATTCAGTCACCGAAGGGGATAGGATTCGCGATACCCAAACGTACAACCCTCGTGCATGGTTATAAAAAGGGGTATCCCGTTGTCCCGTACCGTTCAAGATTGAATTAGGTTAAGTTCCGATACGACCGGATTAACCTCAAAGAAATGTCGGGTCAAACAATCTTACGATAAGTTAAGTGAGTCCAATAAAAAGGGTAACCAAGTTCCACCTAAGTCCTTTTAAGAAAAGAGTGAAAAATCACTTTCCAGGGGAGATTCGCAGTTGGGCCGGTTGACCCGGCCCTTAGCCGGTCGACCGAGTACACTGCGGTCTCGGTCGACCTGAGGAGGTCAGGTCGACCCCTAGCATGAGTGCTCGGTCGACCGAGCCCTTGGCCGGTCGACCTGCAGTTGTAAATAAAAATGCGTGAACAATGTTTTGGTCAGGTTCGAGAGAACTTGACCCTGTGTGGCCGGTCGACCGAGCCCCATGGCCAGTCGACCAAGTGAACTGCGTAACAGAACCCAGGTTCTGTTTCTGCAGTTCAGTGGTTCCTTCCTTTTTCCTTTCTTTTGTGTTCATTCTTTTAGACCTGATTAGCAATCTAAATCATAGATAAAATAAGCTAATAAGGTTCACAAGTGTGCATTTATTTCAAACCTAAACAAGTCATTAATATCACAAATTATTTGGTGAAATCATAAATGCATTTCATAAAACTCATTCAAAGCTAAACATATCAAATCATCCACTTGCCTTGGGTCTCAAATCAAAGGAAAACAAGCTCCTAAGCACCCTTGCAAGCCAAGAACACAATCCCTACAAAAACCCCCAAAACAACCCTAAAATGGGTCAAAACAAGCAATAAGAAGAAAGAGCTCCCAATAATGAAAATGGAGCTTCTCAAGGACTATAAGAACATAAATCTAGAAGATTAGGGAGAGAGCTTACCAATAGGTGCCCTAAATGAGCAAGGCAAGCTAAATGAGGATCTTAGAGAGATGAGATTTCTTCACAAATGGTACCAATGGGAAGTCCTTGAAGTGGTGAAGAAGATGATGAAATCCTTTCTTGATGTTGGTGCAAGTTGGTGATGTCTTGATGATGGAAAACCAAGAAGAAAAAAGGAAACCCTAGGCAAGAAAAGTTGCTGGAAAAAGGAGAAAGGAGGGAGATGAGTGCTTATATAGCATTTGTAAGTGGGCTCCGCCTCTTTGGAAACTTTGAAGGCTGAAATAGTAGTTTTCGGGATCTCGGATGAAATCGACGAAGAAGGAAGAAATGATCGTCGAAATTTTTAGTTTCTAAAAAGTATAAGTTTCGCGGGTTTCGGGAATATCAATTATTTTGTCCAGATTTAGTGTAAAAAGACTGTTTTGCCCAAGAAGCTAGAAAAGTCGAGTTTCGGGATTCGGGACAGGAACGGGATCAACATAAAAGTTAAAGGATTAACAAAATAAGTAAATCGGGATAAAACACAAAATCAAAAGAATCTCGAGTAATCCCCCAAGTATACGTAAGTCATAAAAAGGAACCCCCAAAGGGCTCCACTAATTCCAAAGGCACTCAAAATTCCCAAAGTTATGACAAAGCTATTCTAAACCAACTAAACCAAAATCCACTAAACACACTTAGTACTAACACGCAACTAAATTAGTACTAATCGAGGTCACTCGGGTCGGGGTTTTACATCCTCCACCCCTTAGGATATTTGGTCCTCCAAATAAAATATAAAACTCACCTCAGGTAGGAGATGTGGGTACTTCTTCTGCCCCTGATCTCGCAATTCCCATGTTGCCTCTTTCGGTCCATGATTCTCCCAAAGTACCTTTACCCACTGAATCATCCGTGTCCTCAATTCTTGTTCTTTGGTGTCGATGATCCGAATAAGCTTCTCGACATAAGTAGTATCTTCTCTGATCTCTAACGGCTCATGCTGGAGTACATGTGAAGGATCGGGGACGTACTTCTTCAACATAGATACATGGAAGACGTTGTGTACGCCGGAAAGCTCGGGTGGTAAGGCTAATCTATAAGCCACTTTACCAATCTTGCTCACAATGTCATAAGGTCCAATGTATCTCCTTGACAACTTGCCTTTCTGCCCAAATCTTAAAGTTCCCCTAGTAGGTGATACCTTCAAGAAAACCTTGTCTCCTTCTTTGAACTGTAAGTCCCTTCTGTGAGAATCTGCATAACTCTCCTGTCTACTCCGGGCTACTTCCAAACGTGCCTGAATCTGCTTAACCTTGTCACTGGTCTCACTTACCATTGTTGGTCCATGAAAACTACGGGTACTGACCTCTTCCCAGCACACAGGTGTCCTACACCTTCTGCCATACAATGCCTCGAAAGGCGCCATTCTAATGCTCGAGTGGTAGCTGTTGTTGTACGCGAACTCACACAAAGGTAGAGTCTCGTCCCATTGAGTTTTGAAGTCTAACACACAATCACGAAGCATATCCTCAAGAGTCTGAATTGTCCTCTCTGACTGGCCATCTGTCTGAGGGTGATAAGCTGTACTGAACTGTAGTCTTGTACCCATAGACTCATGTAGTGTTTTCCAAAATCTTGAGACGAATCTGCTGTCTCTATCAGATGTGATGGAAACTGGCTGACCATGTCTGCTGACAATCTCACTAACAAACTGCTCTGCCAATGGTAGCATGTGCATCTTCTTTCCAGTCTTCATCGGGATGAAATGAGCTGACTTGGTGAGACGGTTCACAACGACCCAGATAGCGTCATTTCCTTTGCTAGTCCTCGGTAATCCCGAAATGAAATCTATGGTGATATGCTCCCATTTCCATTCCGGAATCTCTAACGGTTGCAACAACCATGGAGGCTTCTGGTGCTCTACTTTAATCAACTGACATATCATACACTGAGAAACAAACGCTGCTATCTCTCTCTTCATGTTATTCCACCAAAATCTGCCCTTCAAATTCTGATACATCTTCGTGCTGCCAGGATGCATAGAATACCTCGTACCGTGAGCTTCGGTCATGATATCATTCCTCAAATCTTCAATGTTTGGCACACACAGACGGTCACGGAAGTACAAAACTCCATCCACAATGCGAAAGTCGGGACGATCTGCTATCTGCTCTGAAATCTTAGCCAACTTTGGATCTCGCAACTGATTGTCTTTAATCTTCTGAATGAAAGAAGGCTCTGACACTGACATGTTAGCTAACAAAACACCATTTTTTAGTGGCTGTAAATCTATTCTCAACTCCTCAAATTGCTCAAAGATACATGTGCCACTGAGTTTTGCCATGCCTACTGATTTCCTGCTCAAAGCATCAGCAACTACATTTGCCTTCCCCGTATGATATTTGATTGGAAAATCATAATCCTTGATATACTCCATCCATCTCCTCTGCCTCATGTTGAATTCCTTCTGTGAGAACAAGTACTGTAAGCTGCGGTGATCGGAGTGAACCTCAAATTTCTCTCCATAGAGATAATGTCTCCACATCTTCAATACGAAAACAACCGCTGCTAACTCAAGATCATGTGTTGCATAGTTCTTCTCATGATCTTTCAACTGACGGGATCCATAAGCTATCACTTTCCCTTCCTGCATCAACATGCACCCAATTCCAATGTTCGAAGCATCGGTAAAGATGGTGAAACCGCCGCTTCCGGATGATAAAGTAAGGACTGGTGTGTGGTTAATCTCTTCTTAAGCTCTTGGAAACTAACTTCACACTTGTCTGACCACACATATGGCACATTCTTCCTTGTCAACTTCGTCAAAGGTGACACAATCGACGAAAATCCCTGTACGAACCTCCGATAATAGCCTGCCAATCCTAGAAAACTCCTAATTTCTGACACATTCTTCGGTCTTTCCCACTGTACTACTGCCTCAATCTTGGATGGATCTATTGACAAGCCTTCTCTGGAGATAATGTGCCCCAAAAACGCTACTTGTTCAAGCCAAAATTCACACTTATTGAGTTTTGCATACAGCTGGTTCTCTCTCAGAAGCTATAAGGCTATTCTCAAGTGCTCTTCATGCTCTTTTTTGGTCTTGGAGTACACCAAAATGTCATCAATGAACACCACTATAAACTGATATAGGTACTCTGTGAATATCTTGTTCATCAATTCCATGAACATTGCTGGTGCAATTGTCAAACCAAATGGCATCACCAAAAACTCATAGTGCCCATATCTAGTCCGGAAAGTTGTCTTCAATACATCTGACTCCCTGACTCTAAGCTGGTGGTAACTAGATCTCAAATCAATCTTCGAAAAGTAAGAAGCACCTTGTAACTGATCAAATAGTTCATCTATCCTTGGCAATGGATACTTATTCTTGATGGTCACTGTCGGATGTGAATTTTGATCCCCCCGGGGAGGGAAATCGTCATTCAACTATATATGCTATTTAAATTTTTACATCGAAAATGAGGATTCTGACCACCCTCAAAATCGACGGATCACGATCGCCAGCTACGGTAACGGCCGTAACACCGTTCTTCGACGAAAGCTGAAGAAAAATGAATGGGAGAAAATAAATGGGTGGGTTCTTTTTCTCGTCTAATGTGCTGCCGGCAACACACGACGGTTGTCTTGTCGCATTGATTTGGGTCTCTTTAATGTAGGGTCAATCCAGGGTTAAAGTCCAAATAAAGGTTAATCTTCACATAGCAAAATCATAGTGTATCCAAGTAAAATAAAGTAATTAAGGTAAAGAAAATAAAAGGGGGAGGTGCCAAATATTTAAGAAGAGGATCGGCCCCGTTCCCGGGTACCCCCTTCTAATCCCTTGGCAAAACAGGGTTTAAAGGCTGACTTTTGAAATCAAAATGATGATGCAAATGAGACTTTGACTTGTGATTTCTGTGTTTTACGTGTGCGATACACGAGTGATAAAAAGTGAAAGGCCGATGGGCCGTAATTGATTAGAGTGTTAGGATTTTTGTATGTTGCTAATTTGATGGAAGCACTATCTCCTTCAGTCATCTGATCACACACACATTCATCATAGTTTGGACCTTGAAATCTGGACCTTAGACTTGAAAATGTTTTTGATTTTCAAAGACTTCATCCTGCATGTTTTTAGAACTTAAAATGTATTTTCAAAAGCCTAAGTTCTTCGTGCATGATTTTGAAAAATCAAGTTTGAAATCGAGGTTCATGTTTTGCATACATATCTCCTTTTTTAGAATCATTTTAGTATGCATAAAACATATTGGCTAAGAGTTCATCTTTTCATAAATCACTTTCTTAAAATTTCAGTTGGAACTCTGCTCTGGCCAGTGTACCCGGTCGATCGCGCCAAGCACCAGGTCGACCGCATACACTAAAAACAGGTTCTCAAAATTCTGAAAATATCTCTCAGAATCCTGTGTACCCGGTCGACCGCGCACAGGGCCGGTCGACCGCGTAAAGAGCCGTTGGGCCAATATGACCGTTGGACCCAGTCGACCGCAGGATCATGGGGTCGACCAGGCCAACTAGCCGTTGGACTGTCTTTTTGTATAAAAGTCCATTCTTTTCCCTTCTTTCATAGGGCTGTTGGTATGAAATCTTTGAACCATTTTGAAGCCTAAAGAAGAGGAATAAGCTAGAAAAGCTAGAGCCTATTGGTAATCGAATGTTTGAGATTTAAAAAGGTATATCTTTCAAGTTAACTTTGATTTTCATTTCATTTAAAATCATGCATGTTTAATTCTTTGTAATCTCATATTTGCATGATTTCTAGCTTTAGTTGAGATGTTTTGCAAATACAATATCACCTTGGAATACTAGTTTGTTTTGCAAACATCCTTATCTCAATCACATGTGTTTTTAATCTTTAAAACTTTATACAACTTGTGTAGCATGTCTTTCCAAGTTGTTTGAATTCTTCATGTGATTGGTTTATAACTTCAATCATCATTTTCAGTGCTTAGATTTTCAAATGCATCAAGCATTCATTTGTGAGCTTCCTTTTAGAAAATGATTGAAGTAAACATTCATACACTTTGAGCACACACCTTTGCTAATTGTTTGTGTATGTTTGTATCTTGATTTAAACTTTCATATCAGCCTATTTAAGAGGTAAATGTATTGAGCTTAAATTATATCTCTTTGAGTGTTTGTGTAAACACTTCTTTGAGAAGAAATCTTTTTATTGTAGAGGTTATTGCTTAGCCTTTGAAAAGCATCTTGTAAAGGTTATTGCTTGGCCTAGAAAAGCACATTGATAGGTTTGTTGACACAAAAATGTCACTATGTCCCTTCAACACCAAATGCTACATGGAGCCACATCCTGCCATAAATAGGAAGGCGCCACTTCAAGCACCAGATCTTGTCAGAATCAAACAAAAACTGCAAGATCCTTCAAAGCAGTCAAAAGAAGGGTACACATGAAGTTTCGGGCCATTTCGACATCATTTGGCCTAACTTCACTCCTCCGACAGCCAGACAAGAGCTCCCGGCAGCGACAGTGTCGAAGACTTTAAAACTTCGATCAGAGCCTACGGATGGTCTCAAAATACCTCCAAAAGGCCCCCTGCCAAATTTCAGGTCAAACGGACGACGTTTGACCCTTCATCAACTCTCAGGAAGCAAAAACAGGTCTACCGGCGGCGGAGCATCCCGAAATCACGGCATCCAAATCGGAGCTAATGGATCATCTCAAAATGACTCCAATAGGTTCCCTGTCAAATTTTAGGTCAAACGGACATCGTTCGGCCTAGTTTCAAAGCTCGGCATTTTCCTCGAGGTGAAATCAAGGCGAGCGTTTGCGGGACCCCAAAAGGCTTCAAAACTCAAACTAAAGCCCATGGTTGGTCTTACTTACTACTCAGGAGGCTCCCCGTCAAATTTCAGGTCAATCGGACATCGGTTGACCACAAGTCAAAGCTCGGCATTTCTCTCATGGCGAAATTAAGGCAAGCGTTTGCGGGGCCCCAAAAGGCTTCAAAACTCAAACCAAAGCCTATGGTTGGTCCTATCTAATGCTCAAGAAGCTCCACGTCGAATTTCAGGTCATTCCGACATCGTTTGGCCTAGTTTCAATGCTTGACAAAAAATCGGCAAAACCGCACACAAAGTCTTCGGCTTTCCAGAAAAATAGGAAACTTTGTGCTCCGATTTGCGTGGCTTCTCGTCGGGTTTTCTTCAAGAGAATCAGGCCAATAAATGAGGGGAAATGTCAGGAAAAAAATCAGAAGAAAAAAGAATGAAAAAAGATCGAAAAACGGCGAAGAAACGGCGACCGGACGGCGACCGAAAAACGGGCCCAGGGTCGCCGGCGACCATGGAATTCCGGCGACCCAAAATTTCGCCGGAAGACCCTTTTTTGGGTCCTTTTCGCGTTTCGAGTTGATTGGCCCCTGTGATTTTTCCAAAATCTGATTTTTCGTGCATGAAATCCGTCGATCTTCGTCAAACATCACGGATTCGACGCCGAAGTCATTGGATGATCATTAGATGCCTCAAATTCGCCAACCGGCCGACAAAGAAAGCACACTTTCTGCCCACCCGATCGTGAAATCGACAGGACAGATGTTGCCGGCACGTTGACATTGATCAATGTCTAAAATTGCATCGCCATCCGACATCAAACAACATGTGGATCCACCGGCGGTCATCGCAAGAAGAATTCCAAAAGACGCGGCGCGGCCCGCGACTCTTCGAGCGACTTGGCGACCAATTAATGAAGTTAAATGACCCGTTTTATGACAAGTTAATGCGGTCATTAACTCATTATTTTGGACGGCCCAATCAAAAGCAAGCAAATGGGAGTTACAAGTCAAAGGATTTATGGCATTAAAGCCATGAAACTCCTCCCATGATGGGGATTAAAGGCAATTAAAAGCTCATTATTCTCCATCGGCCAATCAGATTCAAGGAAAAAGGAGTTACAAAACAAATGCTTTAAAACTTGTAACTCCTCCCATTATGAGTATTAATGCATTCAATGCTCATAAACCCTCCTAAATGGCTACCAAAGGCCTATAAATAGGAGGACATTCCAAAGGGAACCAAGGCCAGTGCTATCCGGATCTAGCTCTCGCTTTCCCCCCGAAGAAGACAAAAAATCTAGAAGCCCTGCAACTCTGCTGCAAAGACCACCAAAAGGTGATTGAAGCACCCTTGGGGGGCCACCCCCCCAAGGACCTCCCTTCTTCTACCAACATGGCTAAAACGTGGCTTTTCAGCCCGTTTACTTAGCTTTTTATCGGATATAAGACCTTCTCTTGGTCTTTATTCTTTAAAAATCTGAGGTTAGAAAGCCGAGCCAAGAATCCAAGCATCGTGTTCTCATCTGCATGGACGATGGAGGAGCCCATACATGACTCGCGACCGTCGATCTGAACGTGTCCCCACAATCGAATGAGAAGTCAGATTCCTTTTCTTGATTTCTATTGTACTTTATTTTTCTTTTAGAGACAAAAATCACAATTCTTGTCTTTCATAATGGATGAGACTTGTAAATCGCCTTTTACGGAAAAATCGCCTTTCACGGCAACAAATGAAATCGCCTTTCACGGCATTCAAAAAAAACCCCTTTGTCTCTTTTCTTAAAATATGTGTGCAATGGAAAACTAGAAAAAGTTTCATTTCCCCTTTCTACTTGTGAAGGTGGATCTTCGGATCACCGTTTCTAAATTCCAAGTAGAAAAGTGAAATTGGCATACCCGTACAAAAAAAAAAGATGTTGAAACCCTTTGTCTTTTCTTCTCCTCCCCTCCGCCGTACCCCGAAAGACCCGGGGCGGAGGCCAGCGGGAGAGAGGGAAGAATCGGGTCCATCAAGGTTGTTGTTTAACCTAGAAAAACATCATTGTAAAGGTTATTGCTTAGCCTTTTGAAAAGCATAAATAGTGGAAATCCGGTGGGGTGCTGGAACACAAGCCGGTAGTGGATGTAGGCATTGAGGCCGAACCACTTTAAATCTTTGTGTGAGGTTGTATGCTTGTGGTGATTTCTCTTGTTAGCTTCCGCATCTTATTTGGTAAATCATCTTATGTGACTAGTTACTTGTTAAGAAATTAAATTTGGCCATGATTAGTCATTAAGTGAAGATCACCCTATTACCCCCCCCCCCCCTCTAGGGTTAGGATCCCGGACTTTCAATTGGTATCAGAGCCTCGTGCTCTATTTTAGGATCAAGTGTTTTGGAACTCTTGAGTAGGTGTAAAAACCTAGAGTCAAAACCCTAATGTTGTGTTTTCATGAAAACCATTAGAATGGATTCCACTACTTTAGATTGTATAAATTCATGTGTAGATTCTTCTAGATCCCTCCTTGTTCCATCTATTGGAGATTCAATCCTTCAAATTAATGAATCTCAATTTGACTTAAAAGAAGAAGAAAATGATGAAAATGAAGATGATATTCACCAAGCTTATGATGAATTATATACCTTGTCCTTAAAGCTTGATAAGAAAAATAAAAAATTAGAAGAAGAATCTAAAAGACTAAACGAGGAATTACTCTCTTCAAAAGATGAACTTAGAGAGAAAGAAGAAATAATAAATTGTGTAGAATCTAAGTTCATGATCTCTTTACATAACCTATCTATTGTTCAAAATGAGCTAAATGAATTAAAGATAGGATGTGATAAACTAAATAAGGAAAACTTAGAACTAAGAGATCAATTAAAAAGGCAAGACAAAGACTTTAACAATTTAGAATCCAAATTGAGTATCTCTAAGAAAGATTTATCTAATGCTCAAGATGAACTAAATAATATGAAGTCAAATTATGATGAGCATAATAGAGATAACTTAAATCTAAGAGATACTTTAAAAAGACAAGATGAAAACATTACCTATTTAAAATCCAAATTAAACTTGTCTAATGATCAAAGAAATTTGCAAACCTTGGAACTTGGATCTAATGTTGATAAACTTAAACTTGAGTTAAAACTTGCCCATGAAGAACTAAACAAACATAAGGGATTTGAAAATGAACTCATAATGGTTAAAAATGAAAATTCAACCCTTAAAAAATAAGTCACTCAACTTGAAAGCTACAAACAAAAGTATGAGTGCAAATTTACCCAAGGTGAAGAGAAATTTGAAAAATTATTTAGATTGGGTAAATCTCAAAGAGATAGGACGGGTCTTGGTTACAATAGGAATATTTCACATGACCCTAAATTCACCAATACTTTTGTGAAAGGTGAGTCCTCATTCTCTAGCACTCATTCTCACTTGCCCAAAACAAAATGTCACTATTGTGGGAATGAAGGGCATTTCAAATTTGAGTGCAAATTAAGAAAAAGTCATATGTCTCAACCCATCTTTGAAACTAAGAAAGTTAAAACTAAATCTATGAAGGGTAAGACATTAAAATCAAGGGAAGACTCTAGAAAGTTCAAACAAGTTAAAACATTTTATCAAGAGTCTCCTAAGATAGATTTTAAAAATACTAAACAAAACATAAATAGTCAAAATAAATCTATCAACAAAAAACTTCTCACTTTACCTCCTCTATCTTTGGAAATGAAAGATATTTTGAAAAAGGTTGAAAAATTAAAATTAGAATTCAAAAGACAAAAAGAGGGAGGAAAAGCTAAAAGAAGTGAGAAGAGTAAAAAGAAAATGAAACACCAACTTCCTAAGACAAATCATCAATCTAAATTTAAAGAGGTCAAACCTAAAAGATATGATGACAAGTCTAAAAGAATTAATTCTCCTTCTCCTCTAGTTGGTAGGATTTCTAACATAGACCTAAAAGTCCAAGACCTTAGATGGATACCTAAGGTTAGACCTTTAGACAAATACTAAGATCTCTTTAATAGATGGGACCATCCTTTTCTCCTAGTCAAATGTGTTGGTGGTCTTAAGTCTAGTTCTTTGTGCTTCTCTTAGTATCTTCTTTTGGTTTCAGTTCTAGTTATTTTAGGTTTACTTGTTGATTAATGCATTTTTATTCTAAAAAGGTATGTTATGATAAAATGCATGATTTTTATCAATTTGATTTGAAAAAGTTTTATTAAAGTTACATCTTTCCAATCAATTGATTTGTTTTTCAAATATGTTTAAATTTGATTGAATTCATAGTTAACCAATATTTATCAAATTAAATGTTTTTGAAAAATCTCTTCTTAGTCTTACAAGTCTTTTGTATTTCAAATGGAATTTTGTAGAATTGATTTTATAAAATCTCTTTTCTACTTCTTTTTAAGCTTGTAGGATAGCTGGGCTAGGGGAGATTCAGTGTAGTTTGTCCCTGAAATTTTCAGGACATTTCTTCTCTCTGTTTCTGTTCTGCTGTCAGGTTTGCCCTGTTGGCTCGGTCGACCGCATGGCTTGGCCGGTCGACCGGCCACACGGGCTCAGCAACTTAAAAAGTTGTTTTTGTTTCTGTTCTGTTCCATTTAAGTTTTCCCATTATTTCCCTCCTTCAGCCGGTCGACCCCCTGGTCTGGTTCTCCTTCTTCCCATCTGTTCCTGTACCTTTTCCAGCTTATTCTCTTCCTCTGAATCTTCTTCTTCTTCCTCTAGCTTCTTCTCCTTCGTCTGCTGGCTCTCTCTCTCTGCTGTCTCTCAATCTCTCTCTGTCGTCCCTGTCACTGTCTCTCTCTGCTGGTTCCCTCTCTTCCTGATCCTTCATTCTCTCTCTCTCTTTCTCTCTCAGCTGATGCACATTTCACCAGGCCGTGTATAAATCTTCTAGAAATTTCACTATCTCATCCAATCAGGTCGTCCAAGGTGCTGCAGCTGTCAAGCTCTGTGGACTGTTTTTATAGGTTCCCAACCCATCTGTTTTCATCTTCTGAAGCTGTTGGGTGATCCTCTGTCTAGAGTTGGGTTGTCTACCTTCATCGAGGAACTTTTGTAGCCTGTTGTGCACACCTTTGGACATTTGTAGATTGTAAAACTCTTAGCTTCAAAGTCTGCACTCCAACTGTTTGTCAATTTGCCTGAACCAAAATTTTTCAAATCTTTGAGGCATCTGTCTTGGCTTTCAGTCTTGTGTGAGCATCCACTCTCCTGGTATCTCTTTGACTGTCAATGGCTCGCATCAAGCAGACATTTAGGAGGCCTAACATGAAGTCCAAAACAGGACAAGCTTCCTCTTCTCGTAGATCTCCATCTTCCTCTCCCGAAGCTCCTCCTCCTCCTTCTGTGATTCGTTTCAATCCCATTCATTCTCCATCCTCTGTTGTTAAATCCTTTCGGAGCAAAGGGATTATAGTTGAGAAGTTGTGCATAGTTGAAGATCTTGTAGACTATGAAGTGCCTGCTATCCTCGCAGCTATAGGTTGGGGTAGCATTCTGACCTGGAGTGGCAACACATTTGCATCCTCTGTCCATGGTTTGTATGAATCTATTTGTGCCACTTCTGCAAACTCCTTTACTATCAGATTCATGCATGGTGAAGAGGTGGTCACCATAGACAAGATTTCCTCCATCATGGGCATTCCTAGGTCTGATGGACCAAGGTTCATTTCTGAGATTCTGCCCCTTGATGAGAGAGAATCAGTCACAAGTGCTCTCTGTGGTCATCCTGAGGTTTGGTCTGCCAGAAATTTTCTCCAAGCCTCCTCCATGATTCCTCCTCTTCGTATCATTTACAGCATTTTCACTCATTCCATTTACCCGAGGAAAGGAAACAGGACGGAGGTAACACCTTACATGGCAAATATCCTTTTCAAAGTTATCTCGAGTGTCCCTATGTGCCTCCCTTCTGTCATCATGCATCATATCATTAGAGTTATCACAGGCTCTCAGCCCTGTGCAGCTCCATTTGGGTTCCTGATTACCCAACTCGCTAGTTCTTTTGGAGTGATTCCTCCAGCTTCCGAGAGACCAGAGACTACCACTGTCTTCAACAAAACCAACATTCTCTTGATGAAGCTTCCTCCTCCACAGCGAGTAAACCCTATAGCAGAAGGTGATGCAGAGGTAGAGGCTGCAGAGGTTGCATTTGTAGATCCAGGAGCTGATCAGCCTCCTCCACAAGAGCCCCATCAGCCTCCTCCTCAAGAGCCCCATCAGCCTCCTCCACAAGAGCCCCCTCAGCCTCCTCAGCCCCCTCAGCCTCCTCAACAGCGCAGCTTGGAAGACCGTATGACATCTGTTGAACAAGTGGTGTCTTCTATGCGAGCAGAGTTTCAGGAGTTTCGTCAAGAGGTATCGGGTATGATGAAGAAGACTTTGAGATACCTCTCGAACATCTCCAGTAGCTGCAGGCGGCATGATGATGTGATGCCCCCTTCTCCTACAGATTCTTCTTAGATCTTAGGAGGGTTTTTCTTTTTGTGGGGAGTTGTAATAGATTTTATTTCATCTTGATGTATTTTGTTTATCAACTCTCTGACTTTTTGTTTACTGACCATGATATTTTGATTTTTGTATTGGTCAAGTAATTTGTAAATGAAATTGTACTAATCTTCAAATTTAAATCAATAAATCTTCAGTTTCACTTATTCTTCTCTTCTTGTTATATTCCTGATATGGTGAATGGTTATGATGCTTTGAATCTATATAATTATCTTTTGTCTTAGCTTCATTCAAACACAGCATAAACAACCAATATACATGATAACCTGTTCTGCATTTCATTTTCTATTTCATTTGGTAACAGGTGCTACTAAAAGGTATTTCTTTTCTTATGTATACATGTTCCTTTGCAATTCGATGACACAGGGGGAGAGAAGATCCAATAAAGGGGGAGTTAAAGAAGATCAGATCTAACTAAGGGGGAGATCTGTCCAAGGATCATAAAGGGAGAATACTTTTAAAAGTATACTGAAGGAGTTCAGAGCTCTTAACAGAAAAGCTTAGAGCAAGGAGAAAGCTCTAACAAAGGGGGAGAAACCTAGGTTAAGTTGCATTCCAGAGATTTCAAGATCAGAAGTCCTAGAAGTGTTGTGATCATCTTAGTTGCCATCAAATTGCAAAGGGGGAGATTGTTAGGATTTTTGTATGTTGCTAATTTGATGGAAGCATTATCTCCTTCAGTCATCTGATCATACACACATTCATCATAGTTTGGACCTTGAAATCTGGACCTTAGACTTGAAAATGTTTTTGATTTTCAAAGACTTCATCCTGCATGTTTTTAGAACTTAAAATGTATTTTCAAAAGCCTAAGTTCTTCGTGCATGATTTTGAAAAATCAAGTTTGAAATCGAGGTTCATGTTTTGCATACATATCTCCTTTTTTAGAATCATTTTAGTATGCATAAAACATATTGGCTAAGAGTTCATCTTTTCATAAATCACTTTCTTAAAATTTCAGTTGGAACTCTGCTCTGGCCAGTGTACCTGGTCGACCGTGCCAAGCACCAGGTCGACCGCATACACTAAAAATAGGTTCTCAAAATTCTGAAAATATCTCTCAGAATCCTGTGTACCCGGTCGACCGCGCACAGGGCCGGTCGACCGCGTAAAGAGCCGTTGGGCGAATATGACCGTTGGACCCGGTCGACCGCAGGATCATGGGGTCGACCAGGCCAACTAGCCGTTGGATTGTCTTTTTGTATAAAAATCCATTCTTTTCCCTTCTTTCATAGGGCTGTTGGTATGAAATCTTTGAACCATTTTGAAGCCTAAAGAAGAGGAATAAGCTAGAAAAGCTAGAGCCTATTGGTAATCAAATGTTTGAGATTTAAAAGGGTATATCTTTCAAGTTAACTTTGATTTTCATTTCATTTAAAATCATGCATGTTTAATTCTTTGTAATCTCATATTTGCATGATTTCTAGCTTTAGTTGAGATGTTTTGCAAACACAATATCACCTTGGAATACTAGTTTGTTTTGCAAACATCCTTATCTCAATCACATGTGTTTTTAATCTTTAAAACTTCATACAACTTGTGTAGCATGTCTTTTCAAGTTGTTTGAATTCTTCATGTGATTGGTTTATAACTTCAATCATCATTTTCAGTGCTTAGATTTTCAAATGCATCTAGCATTCATTTGTGAGCTTCCTTTTAGAAAATGATTGAAGTAAACATTCATACACTTTGAGCACACACCTTTGCTAATTGTTTGTGTATGTTTGTATCTTGATTTAAACTTTCATATCAGCCTATTTAAGAGGCAAATGTATTGAGCTTAAATTGTATCTCTTTGAGTGTTTGTGTAGACACTTCTTTGAGAAGAAATCTTTTTATTGTAGAGGTTATTGCTTATCCTTTGAAGAGCATCTTGTAAAGGTTATTGCTTAGCCTAGAAAAGCACATTGATAGGTTGTTGTTTAACCTAGAAAAACATCATTGTAAAGGTTATTGCTTAGCCTTTTGAAAAGCATAAATAGTGGAAATCCGGTGGGGTGTTGGAACACAAGCCGGTAGTGGATGTAGGCATTGAGGCCGAACCACTATAAATCTTTGTGTGAGGTTGTATGCTTGTGGTGATTTCTCTTGTTAGCTTCCGCATCTTGTTTGGTAAATCATCTTATGTGACTAGTTACTTGTTAAGAAATTAAATTTGGCCATGATTAGTCATTAAGTGAAGATCACCCTATTCACCCCCCCTCTAGGGTTAGGATCTTGGACTTTCATAGAGGTGGCCGATGGGCCGGTGCTTGTTTTAGGGTGGCCGATGGGCCGTGATTGTTCAAAAATGTGTGTGAAATCACTCATCTCATATCGTCATTCTCATTTATTCAATTTTAAAAATCAGTTCTTCATCCCCTTTTGTCATTAAGTTCTATTAAATATTTGGCACCTAAGGTGGAGGAAGGAATAAAGGAAAAATCCTTTTGGGTTTATTTTGTTGGTTTTGTAGTTTTTATGGATTTTTGAAATTGGGGCTAGAAGGGCCTAACTAGGGAATTTTTACTTGGATTTACGTGATTAATGCTTTATTACTGATCATCGGATTAACCCTAACCTAAGGTCCTAGACCACCCACATCAGCTTTCCCGGTCCCTTAGCGGGGCCTGGAGAGAGAGTGGGACCCAACTTATTGGAATTAACGAAACTAAAAGTAGTCTAACCTGACTAGGGGGAGACCTAGATCTAGGTCTGGGGTTTGACCTGGTCAGTCTAAACTACTATTTAATTTCTAATTCCAATTTTATTAATATTTTTGGATTTTTAATATCTTTTACTTTGTTTTCGGTCTTTTGTTTTTGTTTTAGTTTTATGTTTATTTGTAGGGCCTAAAATCCTAAACTAATTCGTCTAATCCTAATGAAAGAGGAAATGAAGAAGAAATTAATTATTAAACCTAACCTAATTACTGTAATTAATCTAATACTTAGGATTCTATTTTTTGTTCTTTTGTTTCAAAATTAAACTTAACTCTCTTTGTTTTATTTATAACTTTTTTTTAATTTTTTTTTCGGTGAATTATGCAATTCTAGGTTTTATCTAATACAGAAACTCAACTAAAATTTTATCTAGGAAATAAGATGCAAATAAATTATATGATGCATGGGCATGTTAGGTGGATGGATATGTTTGGTACATAAATTAGGGATTATTCAAAATAAATCAAGACCTGAAAACAAATAAACTTGAATGCATGGGCAGGTTGAATGCATGGGCTAAGAACAAATTAAATCAAACTAAAAGAAATGAAAAAAAATGCTAATTTAAATGGATGAGCATATTAGATGCATGGGCATAATGAGATGCATGAAAAATAAAGGCAACATAGCAAATGAAGAATTAAATGCAAGAAATAAATAGTAAAATAAAAAATGGGCTGTGCATGCACGGGTCAGATTGGTGAATGGGCCGACTTGGAACAGGTGGGCTGGACAGCGAGGTGGTGAGAGCAAGTGTGGGCAGTGAGTGTAAGAGTGAAGTAATGTGATGGGGAAGAGAAGAGGAGAGAGAGAGTGTGTGCGCGGGCGGAGAGAAAGGAGGGAGTGAGGGTGAAAGAGAGAGAGAGGGAGAGTAGAAGAGAGAGAGAGTGGCAGAGAGAGAGAGAGAACGGACAGAGAGGAATGGAGAGATGGGTGCGCAGGTGAGGAGAAAGCAGGGAGTGAGAGAGAGTGCGGGCTGAGAGAGAAAGAGAGAGATGGCAGTGAGAGCGCGGGCTGAGAGAGAGGAGGGGCAGAGAGAGGAGAGGGAGAGTAGAAGAGAGAATGGCAGAGATAGAGTGGAGGAGAAGGTGGGTACAGTGGTGTCGCAGAGAGGAGGAGAGAGGGAGAGAGGAAGGAGAGAAAAGAGAGGAGAAGGAGGAGAGATAAGGAAGGGCAGGGACCGGAGAAGGAGAAGAGAATGAATGGGAGGAGTAAGCAGGGAATTGGAGAAGAGAAAGGAAGAAGGAAGAAAAAAAGAGACAGGGAAGAGAAAGGAAAACAAGGGAGGGAGAAGAATGAGAGAGGAGGAAAGGAAGGGAAAGAGAGGGATGGATGAAAGAGAAAGGAAGGAGAAGATGGGCAGGGACGCAGGTGCAATGGCGCAGGGGAAGAAGAGGAAGTAGAAGGAAAGAAAGAAAAGAAGAAGGGGAGTGGTGCAGCAGTAGCGTAAGGGGGGAGAAGAAGAAGGAGGACGAGGTGCAGGTGGTGGCGAGGTGGAGTGAGTGGAGAAGAGAGGGGGAAAGAAGAAGAAGAAGAAGAAGGAAAGGATCGAGAGGGAAGAGGGTGCTGGTGGGCTGCAGCAGAGGGGCTGCTAGGAGGAATAAGAAGAAGAGAGGAAGGAAAGGGAGGAAAAGATGGGTGGAACGGAGAGAGGGAGAAGGAGAAGTGAAGAGAGAAGAGTGGGAATGCAACGCAGGTGAGGGGAGAAGGCGTGATGGGAAGAAGGGAAGAAGAGAGGAAAACAAGGAGTGAGAGAAGAGAGGAGAGAGGAAGAGGGAGCGCAGGGAGGAAGAAGAGGAAGAAAGGAGGCATAGGGAGATGGGTGCAGGTGACAGAGAAGTGGAGGAAGGTGTACCTGGCACAGGGGAAGGCGATGCGTGAGGCGGAGGAGGAAGATGGAGGCTGCTGCTGCGTTTGGCGGTGCTGCTATGGGCGGGCGTGCTGCTGCGGCGACATCAGGCTTCCTTGGGGTGGCTACTGCATGCGTCTGGAGGAAGGAGATGATGGAGGTGGAGGGTGGCAGGTGCTGGGTTGGACGGGAGAGAGCAGGATGGAGCAGAGAGAGCAGGGAGAGAGGGAGATGGAACAGAGGGTGGAGGAGGAAGAAGGAGTCTGGAATCTGCGCAGGTGGAGAAGGGTTCTGCGTGGAGATGGGGAGAGTGATGGTGAGATGTACTGAGAGAGGATGATGGGCTGCAGGGAGAAAGATGAGTTGACAAGAGAGGAAGATGATGGGTCTGTGAGATGGAGATGAGAGGAGATAGGGGACGCTGCATGTCAAACCCCAACCCAGGATTAACCCAATAGTGTTTGCTTAGTGTGTGCTTAGTCTTAATCGGGTTTAGTTACCGTGGGTTAGAGTGTGATTAGTTTTAGTCATGGTTATAGCTTTGGGGAGTTCGAGAACGTTTAGTGTTTACTAGGCACACTCAGGAAGGCCTGGGTGTACGTGTAAGCGTGGGAAAATCGTGTTTGGTTTTGTGTTAATCGTGATTTTCATTCCATTTGATTGGTTTTATGATTATGTACAACTTTCGTGTCTAGCCCGTCTGTGTTTGTAGCCCAGAAACTCAAGTTTTGGCCAAAAAGGGGTAAAATAACCTTTTCACACTCAAATCTGGACACAATTTTCGAGATCCCAAAACCATGTCAAAAATATACTTTTTGGAAACTAGATATTTCAAGGATCGTTTTATCCTTCTTCGTCGACTTCATTTGAGGCCCACAAGACCATGTTTTTACTCATGCAAGATTTGCACCTAAGGGACCCACTTGACAAGCACTAAAGCTATTTTCCCCTCTTTCTCTCTTCATTCCACAAAATCTCAGCAACTTTTCTTGACCTAGGTTGAAAAACCCTCTTTTCCTCTTCTTCTTCTCTTCTTGAATGCATGAGCTAGGAGTCTCCAAATGGAATTCTAAAACCATCATCTTCTTCCTCTCAAGCCAAGCTTTCCATTGATACCATTTTCTTGAAGTTTCTTGTTGGGAAAGATCTCCATTTCCTTCTTTGCATCTTGTTTAGGCACCTCTAGTGTCAAACCTCAACCCAGGATTAACCCAATAGTGTTTGCTTAGTGTGTGCTTAGTCTTGTTTGGGTTTAGTTATCGTGGGTTAGAATGTGATTAGTTTTAGTCATGGTTATAGATTTGGGGAGTTCGAGAACGTTTAGTGTCAATTAGGCACACTCAGGAAGGCCTGGGTGTACGTGCAAGCGTGGGAAGATTGTGTTTGGTTTTGTGCTAATCGTGATTTTTATTTCATTTGATTGGTTTTATGTTTATGTGCAACTTTCGTGTTTAGCCCATTTGTGTTTGAAGCCCAGAAACTCAAGTTTTGGCCAAAAAGGGTAAAATAGCCTTTTCATACTCAAATCTGGACACGATTTTCGAGATCCCAAAACCATGTCAAAAATATACTTTTTGGAAACTAGATATTTCAAGGATCGTTTTATCCTTCTTCGTCGACTTCATTTGAGGCCCACAAGACCATGTTTTGACTCATGCAAGATTGGCACTAAAAGGGGACCCACTTGTCTAGCACTTAAGCTACTTTTCCCCTCTTTCTCTCCTCATTCCACAAAAATCCTGCAACTCTCTTGACCTAGGGCTGAAAACCCTCTTTTTCCCCTCTTCTTCTCTTCTTGAATGCAAGAGCTAGGAGACTCCAAATGGAATTCTAAAACCATCATCTTCTTCCTCTCAAGCTAAGCTTTCCATTGATGCCATTTTCTTGAAGTCTCTTGTTGGAAAGGATCTCCATTTTCTTCTTCATTTCTTGTTTGGGCACCTCTAGGTAAGAGCTTCAACCCATCTCTTCAATAGAGTTCTTTCTACTTCCAAAGATCTTGTTTTTCTAACTTGTAGCAACCATTTCGAAATGGGTTGCTTGGTTGTATTTTTGGGTGAGTTTTTGAATGGATTTCATGGGATTTTGTAGTTCTTGGCTTGGACTTTTGATTTGGAGTGCTTGAAGAAGAATGTTGTTTTCATTTGGCTAAGGCAAGTAATCTATTTGGGTTGTTTATGCATGTGGATCTATGGATTTGTTATTTGGTATTAATGCTTTGTTTTACTAGGTTTTCATGTTGATATCTTACTTTGGAAAATGCAAGCATGCCTAATAGCTTTCCAAACTTTCAGATTTCATATCTTTTAATCAAGTCTTGCTTTTGTTGAAGTTTGGATTTGTTTTGATAAGAAAGGGTTTCAAGGATTTTGAAATGGGTTGCTATGTTAATGACTTGTTTAAGTATGAAATATATGCCCAATGTGAGCCTTGATAGCATGTTATATTTATGTATCAAGTTTGCTAATTAGGTTGGAAAGGATGTAGAAAAGAAAGGAAGGAAAGATCGACCAGTGCACTGCAGAAATCAGAACTGGGTTCTGATTTCCGCAGTTCACGCGGTCGACCGGCCAAGGGGCGCGGTCGACCGGGGATACTGGGATTGGTCCCAGTTGAATGACCTGCTGCACTGCGGGATTTACTGTTTCCCCAGTTCACGCGGTCGACCAGCCAGGGGGTGCGGTCGACCGGCGACACAGGGTCAGGTTCTCTGGAACCTGACCAAAATACTATTCACTGAATTAAAAGTTACAACTTTGAGTCGACCGGGACTTGGCCGGTCGACCGGGCACACTGAAATTTCCCTGTTTAAGCAGATTTTTGCCCATTTGTATTTTCCTTTAAAATCTGAAAACTAGGCTATATTAAGGACTTTAACTTGACATTGTGTGAATGGAACTCCATGCTATATACCAACTTCGGGGACACCAATCCTTGTATTTTAAATATAGAGTTCCAATCAACCAATGGTCAATGAATAGCCTAAGCTTGTACTTGATAAAATTATCGTGTTTTGAGCGTTGATTTAAGACCGCAAGTCATATCGTGTACTAGTTTTGAAATCAAGTTTATAAGCTCGTTCGAAGATGTGTTTCAAGTATTAAATGGGGATCATTTTTATAAGTTGTGAGCATATATATTATGCATTTTGCTAGTCGTGCCTCGTCTTGTCGTGACAAGTGATTTCCCCTTTTATTTTCGATATGTTTGAATCGTGTTTAGCGTGTTTTGTGCATTCATGAACTCAAGTGAACACCACAGAGCTTGGACTACCCTTTCAGTCTGATCCACTGTCTGGGGGTCCTTAAACATGTGAACTAACTGCAGATTAGTAGTGTATTTATTACACATCGTGCGTGTGCGGTTCCGCGGCCGGAAATCCCGTATTTGTGGGAATCGTGTCGTGCTATATTATGTATATTCGTGCTTGTCGTGTGTGCTTACTCTTTTCATTATAAATGATAGAGAAAGGATGGGCTCTTTGTGGATTTACGATTCATGATATATATGTTATGCATTCATCCTAGCTTGTCTTTGATTTAGAAAAGTGTTCCGTAAGTATTGTTTTACGTTTAGTAAAGTATTTCTTTATAATCTCGATTAAACATTGTTTTACATGCTTTCACTTAAAATGATTTCTTGCCAAACCGTCGTGTTTGATGCTTGTATTTTGGTGACCAGGTGCAGGAGACCATCCCTTTGAGGAGTAGTGCCAGGAGGAGGCTGTTGGGCCTACCTTAGCTCGTGAGTGGCAACCCGACGACGTCATCTAGACGTTTGGACGGGTCATGAGTTTCCGATGGATAACATTTTGGGATTTTATATACTTTTGGTGTTATATTGGCCTTTGTTGGCCTCTTATTTTGGGAATTGTAATAACTTAATATACTTGGTTAACTTTACAACTTGAATTTATGGGAATGCCTTGTTATGTCTTCATTCTGATATTTTAGTCTTGATGACATTATGTTTATATTCTGTCATGACTTGTTAAGATGTGATTTGCCACGCGCTTTCCGCATACTTGATCATGTGAGTTGGTTGTTCCTTGTGTGTTTGATTGGAACCCTCACCGCGGGAACCTGTGGGAGGTTTAATCATCTTTCTAACAAATAATCACACCACCTTTTAATGCCGCGGCCTCGGTCCGGGGTCGCGACATCTAGGTAAGAGCTTCAACCCATCTCTTTAATGGAGTTCTTTCTACTCCTAAAGATCATGTTTTTCTAACTTGTGGCACCCATTTCGAAATGGGTTGCTTGGTTGCATTTTTGGGTGAGTTTTTGAATGGGTTTCATGGGATTTTTGTAGTTCTTGGCTTGGCTTTTGGTTAGGAGTGCTTGAAGAAGAGTCTTGTTTTCATTTGGCTGAGGCAAGTAATCTATTTAGGTTGTTTATGCATGTGGATTTATGGATTTGTCATTTGTAATAATGCTTTGTTTTACTAGACTTCCATGTTGTGATCTTATTTTAGAGAATGCAAGCATGCCAAATAGCTTTCCAAACTTTCAGATTTCATTACTTTTAATTAAGCCTTGCTTTTGTTGAAGTTTGGATTTGTTTTGATAAGAATGGGTTTGAAGGATTATGAAATGGGTTTCTATGTTAATGACTTGATTAAGTAGGAAATAAATGCCCCTTTTATTTTCGATATGTTTGACTCATGTTTAGCGTGTTTTGTGCATTCATGAACTCAAGTGAACACCACAGAGCTTGGACTGCCCTTTCAGTCTGATCCACTGTCTGGGGGTCATTAAACAAGTAAACTAACTGCAGATTAGTCGTGTATTTATTACACATCGTGCGTGTCCGGTTCCGCGGCTGGAATCCCGTATTTGTGGGAATCGTGTCGTGTTATACTATGTATATTCGTGCTTGTCGTGCATGCTTACTCTTTTCATTATAAATGATAGAGAAAGGATGGGCTATTTGTGGATTTACGATTCATGATATATATGTTATGCATTCATGTTAGTTTGTCTTTTATTTAGAAAAGTGTTTCGTAAGTATTTCTTTATGTTTTCGATTAAACAATGTTTTACATGCTTTCACTTAAAATGATTTCTTGCCAAACCGTCGTGTTTGATGCTTGTATTTTGGTGACCAGGTGCAGGAGGCTACCCCCTTGAGGAGGAGTGCATGGAGGAGGCTGTTGGGCCTACCTTAGCTCGTGAGTGGCAACCCGACGACGTCATATAGACGTCGGGACGGGTCATGAGAATGGATGGATTCCTTTTTGGGTTTATATACTTTTGGTATTGTATTGGCCTTTGTTGGCCTCTTATTTTGGGGATTGTAATTGTTGGAAATAGGTGGGCCTCGTGGATGTGATTTCAAAACTTTTGACCCTCTTGACTAAGGAATCAAACGTCCATAAGGCCATCAACCATATCCAGGATGCAATCCCTCATACTCATATACCATATACAGCAATATTATAAGCAGCACCATGCAAAATAATCTACAAAAGATTAGAGAAGCAGATTATACCTTTGCTGTCCGGTTGTACTTTGATGGAGAAGAAAACAACTTTAGATCTCCAAGACCTCTTAGCCTTCCACGCTATGGCCCGTATCAGATCTCTTCTCTAAAGGAGATGGGTGGGATCTCCTAAAGAAAACAACTAGAGGCTCTAAAGGAAACTAGAAGAGAACTAGAAGGAGAAGAGAAGTATGTGCAACTCTTGCACAAAGGGGTTTTGGGCGTGAATTCCAAGGATAGAAAACCCAGCCCTTTGTTTCTCCTTTTATAGCATTAAGCAACCTCCTTCTCTTGTACTAATTGAAATAGAAGTCTTACTTCTACACAAAATAGTAACTTTACTATTACCACTATTAGAAGTCCCACTTCAAATAGAAATAGTAACTTCCTAATTCCTTCATCTTAGAGTTCTAGTATGATAAGTATCTTTCCAATAACTTGGGCTAGCGTGGGGACCACTAGGGATTCCATAGAAAGCTGGCTCCAACTGGGACACGTGACCCCACATCTCATGTGTAATCCGGGCCCACAGTTAATTGCAAATAACACCACTATATAAATGCAATTGCACTCCAATCTTAGGAATAAATTACAATGAAGACCCTAAACTTCCCGATTATCACAATTAAGCCCCTCTATCAATATCCATGGATTAACTGGACTAATAATGTCCCGCCAATTTAAATCCACATCTTATTATCCTTGAGCCCCAATTAATCACAGTGATCATCAGTACCATCCAATTAACTCTTAATTGAGATGGGTGCGCACTTACTAATGATAAATCCATTAATTGGCACAAGGGGATAATATAGATAGATTCCATCTTGACCATTGGATGTTCCCACAGTCCTACTACCACATACCCAAGACACCGAGGTGTTGACCTACAGTTGGCCTCACTCATTGGTGACTCAAAGCAAATGAATAGATAAAAACTTGAGTTCATCAATGTCTCAGGATTGAGAGCCTATTGTTAGGGAATTATGAGAGCAAACCTTAAACTCGGGACAGTATTCCATAAGGTGCTTCTCATGGTCCTTCAATACATCCAATGTACCAGCATCGTGATCCAGAATCTTACATTCTGATGATCGAGACAAATCACACTATCTTATAGTGATCAAAGCGCTGCAACCTTATCAGATGAGATGCCCAGTCTCATCACCGGTTGTGAAGATGTTTAAGTATAAGATTTGTGACAAATGTCTCCTGTGTGTGGATCTCATCCATACACATATATCACATCTAATATACTAATGGGACCCGGTTCATCTCATGAACCATTTATGTCATTTGTATTGGTCATGTGCATTAAGTAGTAAAACATCATTCATCTCATGAAAGGAAAGCATAATATTATTGATAAATAAAGAAATTAATCAGTTTATTACATCATATGATGGATTGAGTCCATACAATCTAACAGTAATAACTTAACATACTTTATTAACTTTGTAACTTGAATTATTATGGGAATGCCTCGTTATGTCTTCATTCTGATATTTTAGTCTTGATGACATTATGTTTATATTCTGTCATGACTTGTTAAGATGTGATTTGCCACGCGCTTCCGCATACTTGATTATGTGAGTTTGGTTGTTCCTTGTGTTTTTCGGAACCCTCACCGCGGGAACCTGTGGGAGGTTTAATCATCTTTCAAATAATCTTACAAATCATCATCATCATCAGTCGCGGCCTCGGTCCGGGGTCGCGACAGGACTGGTATCAGAGCGGGACTTGTTTCAGGCACTTAAAAAGAAACTAGAAAGATCTTAGGATCGTGGTGAGAGTTCGTGAGTTCGTTAGACTTGCTTAGTGTGACGTCTAGGAAACCATTTGGCTATATTTATTGTGTACTAACACTTTGTTTTGCAGCAATGCCTCCTAGAAGAGTTCTTCCCAACAATGCTTCAGCTAGTAATCAGAATGAGACTGATCAGAATGCAATACCCACAGCTAATCAGTTCCAAGAGCTTATGCAAGCAATGTTGGCACAGCAGAGGCAAGCCAATGAAGCACAAACTAGATTTCAAGAGCAGATGGCCAAGAAAGATGCAGAAATGGCTCAAGTTCAGAGGCAACTTTTGGAGGTTCTCCAGAATAGGCATGAGGCTCCACCTGTAGCTCCTAATATTGTCATCAACAATAGGGAGCATGACCCTAACTTGTTGTTTGAGAGGTTCAGGAAGAGAGCACCTAAGGAGTTTTCAGGCCATGAGAACCCATTAGTGGCAGATGATTGGTTGGCAAACACTGAGAAGATTTTTGATGTCTTCACTTGTACGGGGAGGCAGAAAGTAAACCTCACAGCTTCCTTGTTCTATGGGCTTGCAGATCAGTGGTGGCAGACAGTGAAGGAACCTTACATGGCTATGGCCAATGAAGAAGCATGGGCAGCCTTCAAGACCCAATTCCAAAACAAGTACATTCCTTCACATATCAAGAGGCAGAAGGCTATTGAGTTCCAGCAACTCAAGCAGGGTAACATGACAGTGCTAGAGTATGTCACCAAATTTGAGAGGCTCGCTAGGTATGCCACTGAGCTGATTGATACAGAGCAGAAGAAGATCAACAAATTCTTGGAGGGGTTGAATCCCATCATCATGAGAGATACCATTGGAGTAGTTCCACCGGCTACTTATGATGAAGCTGTGAAGAGGGCATATAAGTTTGAGGACATCAATAATATGATCATTCTAGATAGGAAGCAGCATTATCAGCAGCAAAATCAGAGATCACAGCACCTCAGCAAGAAACCCAAGCAGGAGCATAATCAAGTGAGCCAAGGTTGTGCTCATTGTGGCAAGAACCATCAGACTCATGAATGTCGTAAGGCCACAGGAGCTTGTTTTAAGTGTGGGGCAATGAACCATGCTATCAAAGATTTCCCACAACTTCAGAATCAGCAAAACAGGATCCAACAGCAGAGGCAAGCAGCTCCTCAGAATCAGGCACCAATTCAGAATCAAGTCCGACCACCTCAGCAGCAGCAGCAAGCAAGGCCACAGCAGAATCAGAATGTTCGTCCTCCTCAGCAGAATAGGAATGTCCAAGGCAGGCAGAATCAGGCACAGAACAGGCCACAGCAGCAAGGACGTTATTCAACCTCAACCGTGCAGATGCTGAAGCTGCAGGAGACGTGGTAGAAGGTAAACTTCTTGTTTGTGGAGTAGAAGCACAGATTTTATTTGATCCTGGATCAACACACTCTTTTATATCTCCTATGTTTGTCAAGATGATTGATGCACCACATAGCCAACTAGATTATATCTTGCTTGTTACAACACCAGTGGGTAGACAGGTTGAGTGTAGAACCTATTACCCTAACTGTCCAGTGTTGTTAGGAGATGTTAATTTACCAGCCAACCTTATTGTTCTAGACATGCATGATTTTCACAACATTTTAGGCATGGATTGGTTAGAAGCATATCATGCCACCATGGATTGTTTTAGCAAAATCATAACATTCAGATTGCAAGGAGAGCAAGCAGAATTGATGTTTCAGGGGATCAGGAAACTGTCTAGAGCAGGGTTCACTTCTGTGCTTAAGGCAAGCAGGTTGATTCATAGTGGATGTGAAGCTTTTGTAGCGTTTATCACGGAGGATAAACAGTCCCAAGGGGTAGAGGGAATCCCCGTTGTGTGTGAATTTCCGGATGTTTTTTCAGATGAAATCCCGGGATTACCACCAATTAGGGAAGTTGAGTTCACTATAGAGCTTCTTCCAGGGACAGCTCCGATCTCCATTGCACCTTACAGGATGGCTCTAGCAGAATTGGGTGAGTTGAAACTTCAGTTCAAGAATTGTTGAGCAAGGGTTTTGTTAGGCCAAGTGTTTCACCTTGGGGAGCACCGGTTTTGTTTGTGAAGAAGAAGGATGGAAGCTTGAGAATGTGTATTGATTACAGGAAATTGAATAAAGTGACTGTCAAGAACAAGTACCCTTTGCCTCGGATTGATGAATTGTTTGACCAATTGCAAGGAGCAGCATATTTTTCCAAGATAGATCTGAGATCTGGGTATCATCAGTTGAGAGTTAGAGATTCAGATGTGCAGAAAACGGTTTTTCGAACGAGGTATGGGCATTATGAGTTTCTAGTAATGCCTTTTGGATTGACCAATGCACCAGCTGTCTTCATGGCTCTTATGAACAAAGTGTTTGCTCAATACTTGGATCACTCGGCAGTAGTGTTTATTGATGACGTCCTCGTGTATTCCAAGAGTAGAGAGGATCATGAAGAACACTTGAGGACATCATTGCAGCTTTTGAGAGATAACTAGTTGTATGCAAAACTCTGTAAATGTGAATTCTGGTTAGAGCAAGTCGCCTTTCTAGGCCACATCATCTCAAAAGAAGGGTTAGCAGTGGATCCAGCCAAGATAGAAGCAGTAGTTGATTGGAAGAGACCGAGCAGTGTGACAGAAATTAGAAGTTTCTTGGGGTTAGCAGGCTACTACCGAAGATTTGTTCAAGGCTTCTCGTCAATTGCAGCACCTTTGACTACATTGACCTGGAAGAAAGTTCCGTTTGTGTGGACAGAACAGTGTGAAGCGAGTTTCCAAGAGTTGAAGAGAAGGTTAACCACAGCTCCAATCCTCACATTACCATCGGGCAGCGGTGGATTCATTGTTTTTACAGATGCTTCTAATGTGGGACTAGGCTGTGTGTTGATGCAAGATGGCAAGGTGATTGCTTATGGCTCAAGACAGTTGAAGGATCATGAGAAGAACTATGCAACTCATGACTTGGAATTGGCAGCAGTAGTTTTTGCTTTGAAGATGTGGAGACACTATCTCTATGGAGAGAGATTTGAAGTCCATTCCGATCATAGGAGTTTGCAATATTTGTTTTCTCAGAAGGATCTGAATATGAGGCAGAGGAGATGGATGGAGTACATCAAAGATTATGACTTTCCAATCAAGTACCATCCAGGCAAAGCGAATGTTGTAGCTGATGCGTTGAGCAGGAAGTCAGGGATCATGGCCGGCTTGAGAGGAGCCAGTGTTCTTCAGCAGTTTGAAGAGCTAGGTGTAGAAGTGCAGACCCTAGAGTTGGGTGTGATGTTAGCCAATATGACGGTGTCTGAGCCCACTTTTATTCAGAAGATCAAGGACAGTCAGTTGCAAGATTCAGATTTGGCTAGGATTGTGGATCAGATTGCAGAACGTCCAGACTTCAAGTTGGTGAATGGAGTATTGTATTTTCGTGATCGGTTGTGTGTACCGAATGTGGATGATCTGAAGGAAGAGATTATGACTGAAGCCCACAACACAAGATACTCCATGCATCCGGGTAGCACGAAGATGTATCAGAACTTGAAGAATAGATTTTGGTGGAACAACATGAAGAGGGAGATAGCAGCTTTTGTGTCTCGTTGCTTGACTTGCCAGTTGATCAAAGCAGAGCATCAGAAACCCCCAGGTTTGCTACAGCCATTAGAGATTCCGGAGTGGAAATGGGAGCATATTACCATGGATTTCGTCTCCGGATTGCCTAATACTAAGAAGGGGAATAACGCAATATGGATTATTGTAGACCGTCTCACTAAGTCTGCTCACTTCATTCCGATGAAGACTGGTAATATGATTGTCGCGACCCCGGACCGGGCTCCCAAGATAAGACGGGCCTAATCCGGGATCGGGACACTAAGAATAATGTATGTGCATGAATTAAATCCAAAACGTATACGAGTCCATCAAGAAGGATGCCACTCATACACGCGATTTCCCACATGTGTCCGCGGTGAGGATAACACATCGATATGAATATTTCTTTTATGTGCGGAAGCGTGTAGCAAATATATTTCATACATTCATGTCCAAGATATAAGATAACGCATGTTTCATACTAGTATCAAAATGAGCAATGATCATTAAAGCTATAACCCCAAAATAAAGTTAAGGTTTACAACAAAGTAGTTTAATTACATTGTTCCCAAAAATAGAGGCCAACCAAGGCCAATGAATAAAGTATCAAGTTCTCCAAAAGAATGGTTAGACACAACCCAAAATGTTACGTCACTCGGCACCCGAATGTCTAAACGACATCATCGGCGTGCCACTCAACTAATCGTTGCGGTTCGCCGACCGCCTCCTCAAGCTCCTCCTCGGGGAGACCAGCAACGGGACCTGAGTACCAAAGCAAAGGATCAAACACAACGGTTTGGCAAACGGGTGAAAAGACATAACAATAAAGAAAATACCTTGTAAAACATTTAAACCTGTCAAAGCAATAGTTTAATAAAACAAGAGAAACATTTGTTCAAATACATATGCAATATAAAACATGTACGGTATCCAAGGAAACGGGAAACAGACAAGATGGCAACCACACATAGCTAAGTCCTCTATCACCGAAGTGACATGAGCATATCGGGATGTTGTCTCAGTCACCGAAGTGAGGAGATGCAACATAAATAACATATACATAATATAATACAATACGGGACGGGACCACGGTAGCGAACCGGGTATCGGGACAAGACCACGGTGATAACCGGGTAGCGGGATCCAAAACTGCAGCTGGCGGGACGGGAAAGGGTCTCCAAGTCGGTAGATCAAACCGGCAAGGAAAGCCAAGCTTAGTGGTGCCGACTCATAGGTCAAATCGTGTAAAACAAGACATGTACAAATCATATGTAATGCACTTTAATAAACGGGCGGGACGGGGTGCTCAAAAGCACTAATTTCATTTTCAAACGGGAAGTGCATGTCGGGGCTAGCAAAAGCTCTAGTTTCAAATTCGATGTTTTCGGGAATGATAAATCACATTTCTTGAAATTCGGGACAAGTATCGGGATTCGATATAAATCAAGTGAATAAGGACCCCGTATGTCGATTGTGATGATCACTTGGTACTCCTTGAGTTTAGAGACATTCCGGGCTCTTTATGCACATTAGGTATTCAAACTTTAATCGGGTTTTAAATAAACAAAACATAATAGGGATGGGATTCTAGGCACAATGTTAATCTAGTAGTACCTTACAACCTACTCATTCATCGAAGGGAAAACGGATTCGCGATATCCAAACAAACCAATTTCGCGTTTAGATAAAAGAAAGGATATCCCGTCGTTCCGTATCGTTCAAGATTGAACTAGATTAAGCACCGATACAACCGGATTAACCGTGAGGAAATGTCGGTTCAACCATCATCAAAAGAAGTCCAATGGGTCCACAAAAGGGTCACTAAGTTCCACTTAAAGTCCACCTAAACATAGGGCAAAAGTCCATTTTTCTGTAGGGTTTCCAGTTGGGCCGGTCGACCTGGCCCATGGCCGGTTGACCGCATACACAGAGGGCTCGGTCGACCGGCCATGGGCCAGGTCGACCGGGAGTTGTAACTTAAATAGGTGAATAGTGCTTTGGTCAGGCTCTAGAGAGCCTGACCTCTGTGTGGCCGGTCGACCGCGCCCCTTGGCCGGTCGACCGCGTGCACTGCAGAACAGAGGATCCCGCAGTGCAGCAGGTCTTCTAACCGGGGGCCTGTTCCAGTGTCCCCGGTCGACCGCGCCCCTTGGCCGGTCGACCGCGTGAACTGCGTAACAGAACCCAGGTTCTGTTACAGCAGTTCAGTGATCTTTCCCATTTTTCCTATCTTTTCTACATTCTTTCCAAACCTGATTAGCAATCTCATATATGAATAAAACAAGCTATCAAGAGCTAAAATGAGCATTTATTTCCGATCTAAACAAGTCATTAATACTTCAAAATATTAGGTGAAAACATAAATGCATTTCATCAAAACTCATTCAAATGTAAAAGTATCAAATCATCCACTTGCCTTAAGTCTTTAATCAATGGAAAACAAGCTCTTAAGCACCTTTGCAAGTCAAGAACACAAGCTCTACAAAAACCCCCAAAACAAACCCTAAAATGGGTCAAAACAATGAAGGAGAAGAGAGAGCTTTCAATAATGGAAACGTAGCTTCTCTAAGGCTAGAAGAACACAAATCTAGGTGATTAGGAAGAGATCTTACCAATAGGTCCTCCAAATGAGCAAAGCAAGCTAGAAGAAGGTCTTATGGAGATGAGGTTTCACCATAAATGGTACCAATGGAGAACCCTTGAAATGGAGAAGAAGATAATGAAATCTTTTGAGATGATGGTGCAAGTTTGGTGATGTCTCTTGATGATGGAAGAACAAGAAGAAGAGAAGGAAACCCTAGGCTCAAGGAAGTTGCTGGAAAAAGAGAAAATGAGGGAGATGGGTTCTCTTTTATAAGCTACACAAGGGGGCTCCACCATCTAGTAACCTAGAAAGGCTGAAATAGTGGTTTTTGGGACTTCGGATGAAATCGACGAAGAAGGAAGAAATGATCGTCGAAATATCTAGTTTCTAAAAAGTTTATGTTTCGCGGGTTTCGGGATTAACAATAATTTGGTACAGATTTGGTGTAAAAGTACTGTTTTGCCCTTGAAGCTAGAAAAGTCAAGTTTCGAGGTTTCGAACGGGAACGGGATCAACATGAATGTTGAAGGTAATAACAAAACAAGTAAATCGGGATAAAATACAAATCAAGAAAACCAATATAAAACCTCAAGTACACGTAAAGCCATAAACAAGGAACCCCCAAAGGGCCCCACTAATACCAAAGGCACTCAAAATCCCCAAAGCTATTACAAAGCTATTCTAAACTAAACCAAAATCCACAAAACAAAACAAGACTAACACGCAACTAACTAAGCACTAATCGAGATCACTCGGGTCGGGGTCTTACATCCTCCACCCTTTAGGATATTTGGTCCTCCAAATAAAACACAAAACTTACCTCCGGTAGGAGATGTGGGTACTTCTTCTGCCCTTGGTCTCGCAATTCCCAGGTTGCCTCTTCCGGTCCATGATTCTCCCAAAGTACCTTTACCCACTGAATAGTCCGTGTCCTCAATTCTTGCTCTTTGGTGTCGATGATCCGAATAGGCTTCTCAACATAGGTAGCATCTTCTCTGATCTCTAACGGCTCATGCTGGAGTACATGCGAAGGATCGGGGACGTACTTCTTCAACATAGATACATGGAAGACGTTGTGTACACCAGATAGCTCGGGTGGTAAGGCTAACCTATAAGCCACTTCACCAATCTTGCTCACAATGTCATAAGGTCCAATGTATCTCCTTGACAACTTGCCTTTCTGCCCAAATCTCAAGGTTCCTCTAGTAGGTGATACCTTCAAGAAAACCTTGTCCCCTTCCTTGAACTGTAAGTCCCTCCTGTGAGAATCTGCATAACTCTTCTGTCTACTCCGGGCTACTTCCAGACGTGCCTGAATCTGCTTGACCTTGTCACTGGTCTCACTTACCATTGTCGGTCCATGGAAACTGCGGGTACCAACCTCTTCCCAACACACAGGTGTCCTACACCTTCTGCCATACAATGCCTCGAAAGGCGCCATTCCAATGCTCGAGTGGTAGCTGTTGTTGTACGCAAACTCACACAAAGGTAGAGTCTCGTCCCATTGAGTTTTGAAGTCTAACACACAAGCACGGAGCATATCCTCTAGAGTCTGAATTGTCCTCTCTGACTGGCCATCTGTCTGAGGGTGATAAGCTGTACTGAATTGTAATCTAGTACCCATAGACTCATGCAATGTTTTCTAAAATCTTGAGACGAATCTGCTGTCTCTATCAGATGTGATGGAAACTGGCTGACCATGTCTGCTGACAATCTCACTAACAAACAACTCTGCCAATGGTAGCATGTGCATCTTCTTCCCAGTCTTCATCGGAATGAAATGAGCTGACTTGGTGAGACGGTCCACAATGACCCAGATAGCGTCATTTCCTCTGCTAGTCCTCGGTAATCCCGAAATGAAATCCATGGTTATATGCTCCCATTTCCATTCCGGAATATCCAACGGTTGCAACAACCTTGGAGGCTTCTGGTGCTCTGCCTTGATCAACTGACATACCATACACCGAGAAACGAATGCTGCTATCTCTCTCTTCATGTTGTTCCACCAAAATCTGCCCTTCAAATTCTGATACATCTTCGTACTGCCAGGATGCACGGAATACCTCGTACTGTGAGCCTCGGTCATGATATCATTCCTCAAATCTTCAATGTTTGGCACACACAGACGGTCACGGAAGTACAAAACTCCATCCACAATCCGAAAGTCAGGACGATCTGCTATCTGCTCTGAAATCTTGGCCAACTCTGGATCTTGCAACTGACTGCCTTTAATCTTCTGAATAAAGGAAGGCTCTGACACTGACATGTTAGCTAACAAAACACCCTTCTCAAGCGGCTGCAAGTCTATTCTCAACTCCTCAAATTGCTCAAAGATACATGTGCCACTGAGGTTTGCCATGCCTACTGATTTCCTACTCAAAGCTTCTGCAACTACATTTGCCTTCCCTGGATGGTATTTGATCGGAAAATCATAATCCTTGATATACTCCATCCATCTCCTCTGCCTCATGTTCAATTCCTTCTGTGAGAACAGGTACTGTAAGCTGCGGTGATCTGAGTGAACCTCAAATTTCTCTCCATAGAGATAATGTCTCCACATCTTCAATGCGAAAACAACCGCTGCTAACTCAAGATCATGTGTTGCATAGTTCTTCTCATGATCTTTCAACTGACGTGATCCATAAGCTATCACTTTCCCTTCCTGCATCAACACACAACCAAGTCCTATGTTCGAAGCATCGGTAAAGATAGTGAAACCGCCGCTTCCAGATGGCAAAGTAAGGACTGGTGCTGTGGTTAATCTCTTCTTAAGCTCTTGGAAGCTAACTTCACACTTGTCTGACCACACATATGGCACACTCTTCCTTGTCAATTTCGTCAAAGGTGACGCAATCGACGAAAATCCCTGAACAAACCTCCGATAGTAGCCTGCCAATCCTAGAAAACTCCTGATTTCTGACACATTCTTCGGTCTTTCCCACTGTACCACTGCCTCAATCTTGGATGGATCTACTGACAAGCCTTCTCTGGAGATAATGTGCCCCAAAAATGCTACTTGTTCAAGCCAAAACTCACACTTATTGAGTTTTGCATACAGCTGGTTCTCTCTCAGAAGCTGTAAGGCTATCCTCAAGTGCTCTTCATGCTCTTCTTTGGTCTTGGAGTACACCAAAATGTCATCAATGAACACCACTACAAACTGATCTAGATACTCTGCAAATATCTTGTTCATCAATGCCATGAACACTGCTGGTGCATTTGTCAAACCAAATGGCATGACCAAGAACTCATAGTGCCCATATCTAGTCCAGAAAGCTGTCTTCAAAACATCTGACTCTCTGACTCTAAGCTGGTGGTAACCAGATCTCAAATCAATCTTCGAAAAGAAGGAAGCACCCTGTAACTGATCAAACAGTTTATCTATCCTTGGCAAATGATATTTGTTCTTGATGGTCACTTGGTTCAATCTCCGGTAGTCTAAGCACATTCTCATGGAACCATCCTTCTTCTTGACGAACAATACTAGAGCTCCCCGTGGCGAAACACTAGGTCTTACAAAACCTTTGTCCAACAATTCTTGCAATTGTGTTTTCAATTCTCCCAATTCCGCCGGAGCCATTCTATAAGGTGCAATGGATATAGGAGCAGTCCCTGGTAAAAGCTCGATAGTGAAATCAATCTCTCTAATGGGTGGTAAACCTGGAATCTCCTCCGGAAAGACATCCGGGAATTCCCAAACAATTGGGATATCCTCGACCCCTTGGGACCGTTTATCCTCCGTGATAAACGCCAAATAGGCCTCACATCCACCCTTCAGAAGTCTATCAGCCTTCAACGCTGAAATAAACCCTGTACTAGGATTACTCCTGTCTCCTCGAAACAGTACTCCTGCTGGTGACTCTTCTAATCTGAAGGTGAGGGTCTTATGGAAACAATCCATTGTAGCATGGTACCCTGCTAACCAATCCATCCCTAGGATGACATCAAAATCAAACATCTCCACCAAGATGAGATTTGCTGGTTACTCTAACCCTCCTATCATGACTGGACAACTAGGGTAAAAAGTCCTACAAACAACTTCTTTACCTATGGGAGTAGCCACAGTCAATAGGAAATCCAAATCTCTAGCATGCATATCAAACAACTTTGCAAATCTGGGAGAGGTAAAAGAGTGGGTAGAGCCAGGGTCAAACAAAACCCTAGCTTGGAAACCACAAACAAGGAGTGTACCTTCCACAACATCTCCAGCTGCCTCTGCATCGGCTCTGTTGATAGCATAAATCTGCCCTCTCTGCTGTGGCCTGTTCTGAGCTTACTGTGGCCTGCCTGCATTCCTATTTTGTTGCGGAGGACGCTGATTCTGATTCGGTCCCTGCTGACGGGCTGGCTGCTGCTGCTGTTGTGGCCTATACTGCTGCTGTGGGGCTTGCTGCTGAAGAGGTCTAGCCTGGTTCTACACAACTATTGCATTCTGAGGTTGTGCTGGACGCTGTGCCCCTTGCTGTTGCTGCTGCTGCCTGTTCTGCCTTGGGCAGTCCCTCATCTGATGAGCCATAGAGCCACATCTGAGGCATGCTCCAGTGATGGTACGACACTGGGCACTCTCGTGGTTCTTCCCACAATGTGTACACACCAAAGGATTCTGCACATTCTGGTCTTGTCTCTGTCTCTTGTGCTGATGATTCCTCTGCTGACTGCTCTGCTACTGCTGCTGCTGCCCCTTACCCTGGAGTCTGAGGATCTTATGGTGGAAGTTCTCAAATTTATAAGCTCTCTTGACTGCCTCTTCGAAGGTTGCAGGTGGTACAACCCCGGTAGCATCCCTCTCAATGATGGGATTTAGGCCTTCAAGGAACTTGGCTATTTTCTTTTCCACCGTGTCCACTAGCTCAGGAGCATATCTAGACAATCTCTCGAATTTAGTGAGGTATTCGAGGACTGACATGTTGCCCTGAACAAGCTGCTGAAATTTTGCTGCCTTCTGCCTCCTGATGTGAGTGGGCACATACTTGTCCCCAAACTGCCTCTTGAAGTTAGTCCATGCCACTGCCTCTGGCATGTGCCTATACTCTTCCCTCACTGTCTTCCACCAGATATCTGCTGAACTGGTGAAGAGAGATGTAGCAAGCTGGACTCTTTCTCTACCTGTGCACTGAAAAATCTCAAAGATATTCTCTGTGTGCTCCAGCCAGTCGTCTGTAGCTAAGGGATCTTCCGTCCCAAAGAACTCTTTCGGGCCCCTCTTCCTAAACTTCTCAAATAAGGCATTCGGGTCATGTTCCCTCTGATTGATTACAATAGCAGGCTGAGCTTGCACAGGCTCGGGCCTCCTCTGTAACACTTCTAGAAGTTGCCTCTGCATCTCTTGCGATTCCCTAGCATGATCTTGATCTTTCTTAAGCATCTGTTCTTGCAGTCTGGCCTGATTCTCATTGGCCTGTCTTTGTTGATCTATCATGACTTGCATCATCTGTTGGAACTGATTGGGCATGGTGTTCTCGGGGATGTCCTCTTGGACTGGCCCCGTTTGCTCACTGTTACTGGCTGTAGGATTGCCATTTACCGGCCTTTTGCGAGGTGGCATAATGCTGCAAAACAATTTGTTAGCACAAGATAATACAAATAGGGTTACACAATGCTCACACGATACTAACTAACGAAAACTCTAACGAATCCTCGCCACGTCCTTAGGATTTCTAGTTTCTTTTAATTGCTTGAAACACGTCTCGCTCTGATACCAGTCTGTCGCGACCTCGGACCGGGCTCCCAAGATAAGACGGGCCTAATCCGGGATCGGGACACTAAGAATAATGTATGTGCATGAATTAAATCCAAAACGTATACGAGTCCATCAAGAAGGATGCCACTCGTACACGCGATTTCCCACAGGTGTCCGCGGTGAGGATAACACATCGACATGAATATTTCTTTTATGTGCGGAAGCGTGCAGCAAATCTATTTCAGACATTCATGTCCAAGATATAAAATAACGCATGTTTCATACTAGTATCAAAATGAGCAATGATCATTAAAGCTATAACCCCAAAATAAAGTTAAGGTTTACAACAAAGTAGTTTAATTACATTGTTCCCAAAAATAGAGGCCAACCAAGGCCAATGAATAAAGTATCAAGTTCCCCAAAAGAATGGTTAGACACAACCCAAAATGTTACGTCACTCGGCACCCGAATGTCTAAACGACATCATCGGCGTGCCACTCAACTAATCGTTGTGGTTCGCCGACCGCCTCCTCAAGCTCCTCCTCGGGGAGACCAACAACGGGACCTGAGTACCAAAGCAAAGGATCAAATACAATGGTTTGGCAAACGGGTGAAAAGACATAACAATAAAGAAAATACCTTGGAAAACATTTAAACCTGTCAAAGCAATAGTTTAATAAAACAAGAGAAACATTTGTTCAAATACATATGCAATATAAAACATGTACGGTATCCAAGGAAACGGCAAACAGACAAGATGGCAACCACACATAGCTAAGTCCTCTATCACCGAAGTGACATGAGCATATCGGGATGTTGTCTCAGTCACCGAAGTGAGGAGATGCAACATAAGTAACATATACATAATATAATACAATACGGGACGGGACCACGGTAGCAAACCGGGTATCGGGACAAGACCACGGTGATAACCGGGTAGTGGGATCCAAAACTGCAGCTGGCGGGACGGGAAAGGGTCTCCAAGTCGGTAGATCAAACCGGCAAGGAAAGCCAAGCTTAGTGGTGCCGACTCATAGGTCAAATCGTGTAAAACAAGACATGTACAAATCATATGTAATGCACTTTAATAAACGGGCAGGACGGGGTGCTCAAAAGCACTAATTTCATTTTCAAACGGGAAGTGCATGTCGGGGCTAGCAAAAGCTCTAGTTTTAAATTCGATGTTTTCGGGAATGATAAATCACATTTCTTGAAATTCAAGACAAGTATCGGGATTCGATATAAATCAAGTGAATAAGGACCCCGTATGTCGATTGTGATGATCACTTGGTACTCCTTGAGTTTAGAGACATTCCGGGCTCTTTATGCACATTAGGTATTCAAACTTTAATCGGGTTTTAAATAAACAAAACATAATAGGGATGGGATCCTAGGCACAATGTTAATCTAGTAGTACCTTACAACCTACTCATTCATCGAAGGGAAAACGGATTCGCGATATCCAAACAAACCAATTTCGCGTTTAGATAAAAGAAAGGATATCCCGTCGTTCCGTACCGTTCAAGATTGAACTAGATTAAGCACTGATACAACCGGATTAACCGTGAGGAAATGTCGGTTCAACCATCCTCAAAAGAAGTCCAACGGGTCCACAAAAGGGTCACTAAGTTCCACTTAAAGTCCACCTAAACATAGGGCAAAAGTCCATTTTTCTGCAGGGTTTCCAGTTGGGCCGGTCGACCTGGCCCATGGCCGGTCGACCGCGTACATAGAGGGCTCGGTCGACCGGCCATGGGCCAGGTCGACCGGGAGTTGTAACTTAAATAGGTGAATAGTGTTTTGGTCAGGCTCCAGAGAGCCTGACCTCTGTGTGGCCGGTCGACCGCGTGCACTGCAGAATAGAGGATCCCGCAGTGCAGCAGGTCTTCTAACCGGGGGCCTGTTCCAGTGTCCCCGGTCGACCGCGCCCCTTGGCCGGTCGACCGCGTGAACTGCGTAACAGAACCTAGGTTCTGTTACAGCAGTTCAGTGATCTTTCCCATTTTTCCTATCTTTTCTACATTCTTTTCAAACCTGATTAGCAATCTCATATATGAATAAAACAAACTATCAAGAGTTAAAATGAGCATTTATTTTCAATCTAAACAAGTCATTAATACTTCAAAATATTAGGTGAAAACATAAATGCATTTCATCAAAACTCATTCGAATGTAAAAGTATCAAATCATCCACTTGCCTTAAGTCTTTAATCAATGGAAAACAAGCTCTTAAGCACCTTTGCAAGTCAAGAACACAAGCTCTACAAAAACCCCCAAAACAAACCCTAAAATGGGTCAAAACAATGAAGGAGAAGAGAGAGCTTTCAATAATGGAAATGTAGCTTCTCTAAGGCTAAAAGAACACAAATCTAGGAGATTAGGAAGCGATCTTACAAATAGGTTGTTAGATTGTATGGACTCAATCCATCATATGATGTAATAAACTGATTAATTTCTTTATTTATCAATAATATCATGCTTTCCTTTCATGAGATGAATGGTGTTTTACTACATAATGCACATGACCAATACAAATGACATAAATGGTTCATGAGATGAACCGGGTCCCATTAGCATATTAGATGTGATATATGTGTATGGATGAGATCCACACACAGGAGACATTTGTCACAAATCTTATACTTAAACATCTTCACAACCGGTGATGAGACTGGGCATCTCATTTGATAAGGTTGCAGCGCTTTGATCACTATAAGATAGTGTGATTTGTCTCAATCATCAGAATGTAAGATTCTGGATCACGGTGCTGGTACATTGGATGTATTGAAGGACCATGAGAAGCACCTTATGGAGTATTGTCTCGAGTTTAAGGTTTGCTCTCATAATTCCCTAACAATAGGCTCTCAATCTTGAGACATTGATGAACTCAAGTTTCTATCTATTCATTTGCTTTGAGTCACCAATGAGTGAAGCCAACTGTAGGTCAACACCTCGGTGTCTTGGGTACGTAGTAGTAGGACTGTGGGAACATCCAATGGTCAAGATGGAATCTATCTATATTATCCCCTTGTGCCAATTAATGGATTTATCATTAGTAAGTGCGCACCCATCTCGATTAAGAGTTAATTGGATGGTACTGATGATCACTGTGATTAATTGGGGCTCAAGGATAATAAGATGTGGATTTAAATTGGCGGGACATTATTAGTCCAGTTAATCCATGGATATTGATAGAGGCGCTTAATTGTGGTAATCGGAAAGTTTAGGGTCTTCATTGTAATTTATTCCTAAGACTGGAGTGCAATTGCATTTATATAGTGGTGTTATTTGCAATTAACTGTGGGCCCGGATTACACATGAGATGTGGGGTCACGTGTCCCAGTTGGAGCCAGCTTTCTATGGAATCCCTAGTGGTCCCCACGCTAGCCCAAGTTATTGGAAAGATACTAATCCTACTAGAACTCTAAGATGAAGGAATTAGGAAGTTACTATTTCTATTTGAAGTTGGACTTCTAATAGTGGTAATAGTAAGGTTACTATTTTGTGTAGAAGTAAGACTTTTATTTTAATTAGTATAAGAGGAGGAGGTTGCTTAATGCTATAAAAGGAGTAACAAAGGGCTGGGATAGATACCTTCTTGGAAAACGTCCAGCCCCCTTTTGTGCAATAGTTGCACATACTTCTCTTCTCCTTCTAGTTCTCTTCTAGTTTCCTTTAGAGCCTCTAGTTGTTTTCTGTAGGAGATCCCACCCATCTCCTATGGAGAAGAGATCTGATACGGGTCATAGCGTGGAAGGCTAAGAGGGGTTGGAGATCCAAAGTTGTTTTCTTCTCCATCAAAGTACAACCAGACAGCAAAGGTATAATCTGCTTCTCTAATCTTTTGTAGATTATTTTGCATGGTGTTACTTGTAATATTGCTGTATATGGTATAAGAGTATGAGGGATTGCATCCTGGATATGGTTGATGGCCTTATGGACGTTTGATCCCTGAGTAAAGTGGGTCAAAAGTTTTGAAATCACATCCACGAGGCCCACCTATTTCCAACATAGGTCCTCCAAATGAGCAAAGCAAGCTAGAAGAAAGTCTTATGGAGATGAGGTTTCACCACAAATGGTACCAATGGAGAACCCTTGAAATGGAGAAGAAGATAATGAAATCTTTTGAGATGATGGTGCAAGTTTGGTGATGTCTCTTGATGATGGAAGAACAAGAGGAAGAGAAGGAAACCCTAGGCTGAAGGAAGTTACTGGAAAAAGAGAAAATGAGGGAGATGGGTTCTCTTTTATAAGCTACACAAGGGGGCTCCACCATCTATTAACCTAGAAAGGCTGAAATAGTGGTTTTCGGGACTTCGGATGAAATCGACGAAAAAGGAAGAGATGATCGTCGAAATATTTAGTTTCTAAAAAGTGTATGTTTCGCAGGTTTCGGGATTAACAATAATTTGGTACAGATTTGGTGTAAAAGTACTGTTTTGCCCTTGAAGCTAGAAAAGTCAAGTTTCGGGGTTTCGAACGGCAACGGGATCAACATGAAAGTTGAAGGTAATAACAAAACAAGTAAATCGGGATAAAATACAAATCAAGAAAACCAATATAAAACCTCAAGTACACGTAAAGCCATAAACAAGGAACCCCCAAAGGGCCCCACTAATACCAAAGGCACTCAAAATCCCCAAAGCTATTTCAAAGCTACTCTAAACCAACCAAACCAAAATCCTCAAGACAAATCAAGACTAACACGCAACTAACTAAGCACTAATCGAGATCACTCGGGTCGGGGTCTTACAATGATGCATATGGCACCACTTGCAAAACTTTTTGTTGATGAGATTGTGAGTAAGCATGGTCAACCCGTTTCCATTACCTCGGATAGAGATAGCAGATTTGTTTCGAGGTTTTGGAAAACTCTTCTTGAGTCTATGGGTACTAAACTCCAATTCAGTACAGCGTATCATCCTCAGACAGATGGTCAGTCAGAGCGGACGATACAGACTCTTGAAGACATGTTGCGTGCATGTGTGCTAGATTTCAAGGTTCAATGGGATGAGTGCTTACCACTTTGTGAGTTCGCTTACAATAATAGCTACCATTCTAGCATTGGTATGGCACCTTTCGAGGCTCTTTATGGTAGAAGATGCAGAACTCCGGTCTGTTGGGAAGAAGTCGGTGTTCGTAACTTTCACGGAACGACTATAGTTGGTGAAACTAGTGACAAGGTCAAATTGATTCAGGAATGCTTGAAAGTCGCCCGCAGCAGACAGAAGAGTTATGCAGACACTCGCCGAAGAGAATTACAGTTCCAAGTGGGTGACAAGGTGTTCTTGAAGGTTTCACCCGTCAGAGGGACCCTGAGGTTCGGACAGAAGGGCAAGTTGTCAAGGCGATTTTTTGGCCTATATGAGATTTTGAGCAAGATTGGAGACGTGGCTTATAGGCTTGTGTTACCGCTGGAACTCTCCGGGGTACACAACGTATTTCATGTTTCCATGCTCAAAAAGTATGTGACTAGTCCTTCTCATATTTTGCAGCACGAACCTTTGGAGATTCGAGAGGATGCTTCGTATGTGGAAAGACCGACCAAGATCATTGATACTAAGGAGCAAGAGCTGAGAAATCGGACAATTCATTGGGTCAAGGTACTTTGGGAAAATCATGAACCGGAAAAAGCCACTTGGGAATTGAGAGATCAAGTTCAGAGGAAATACCCACACTTATTACCAGAGGTAAAAGTTTGATTTATTTGGTGGACCAAATATCCTAAGGGGTGGAGGATGTCAAACCCCAACCCAGGATTAACCCAATAGTATTTGCTTAGTGTGTGCTTCGTTTTAATCGGGTTTTGTTACCGTGGGTTAGAGTGTGATTAGTTTTAGTCATGGTTATAGCTTTGGGGAGTTCGAGAACGTTTAGTGTTTACTAGGCACACTCAGGAAGGCCTAGGTGTACATGTAAGCTTGGGAAGATCGTGTTTGTTTTTGTGTTAATCGTGATTTTCATTCCATTTGATTGGTTTTATGATTATGTACAACTTTCGTGTTTAGCCCGTCTGTGTTTGAAGCCCAGAAACTCAAGTTTTGGCCAAAAAGGGGTAAAATAGCCTTTTCACACTCAAATCTGGACACAATTTTCGAGATCCCAAAACCATGTCAAAAATATACTTTTGGGAAACTAGATATTTCAAGGATCGTTTTATCCTTCTTCGTCGACTTCATTTGAGGCCCACAAGACCATGTTTTTACTCAATCAAGATTTGCACCTAAAGGACCCACTTGACAAGCACTAAAGCTATTTTCCCCTCTTTCTCTCTTCATTCCACAAAATCTCAGCAAGTTTTCTTGACCTAGGTTGAAAACCCCTCTTTTCCTCTTCTCCTTCTCTTCTTGAATGCATGAGCTAGGAGTCTCCAAATGGAATTCTAAAACCATCATCTTCTTCCTCTCAAGCCAATCTTTCCATTGATACCATTTTCTTGAAGTTTCTTGTTGGGAAATATCTCCATTTCCTTCTTTGCATCTTGTTTGGGCACCTCTAGGTAAGAGCTTCAACCCATCTCTTTAATGGAGTTCTTTCTACTCCTAAAGATCATGTTTTTCTAACTTGTAGCACCCATTTCGAAATGGGTTGCTTGGTTGCATTTTTGTGTGAGTTTTTGAATGGGTTTCATGGGATTTTTGTAGTTCTTGGCTTGGCTTTTGGTTAGGAGTGCTTGAAGAAGAGTCTTGTTTTCATTTGGCTAAGGCAAGTAATCTATTTAGGTTGTTTATGCATGTGAATTTATGGATTTGTCATTTGTAATAATGCTTTGTTTTACTAGACTTCCATGTTGTGATCTTATTTTAGAGAATGCAAGCATGCCAAATAGCTTTCCAAACTTTCAGATTTCATTACTTTTAATTAAGCCTTACTTTTGTTGAAGTTTGGATTTGTTTTGATAAGAATGGGTTTGAAGGATTATGAAATGGGTTTCTATGTTAATGACTTGATTAAGTAGGAAATAAATGCCCCTTTGTGAGCCTTGATAGCATGTTATATTCATGTGTCTAATTTGCTAATCAGGTGGGAAAGAATGTAGAAAAGGAAGGGTGGAATGAATGGACCACTGACTGCAGAAATCAGAACTGGGTTCTGTTTCTGCAGTTCACACGGTTGACCGGCCAAGGGACGCGGTCGATCGGGCACACTGGGTTTGGTCCCAGTTGGATGACCTGCTGCACTGCGGGAATTACTGTTTCCCCAGTTCACGCGGTCGACCGGCCAAGGGTCGCGGTCGACCGGCGACACAGGGTCAGGTTCTCTGGAACCTGACCAAAACACTGTGCACTGAATTTATTTTTCAACTCCAGGTCGACCAGGCCTTGGCCGGTCGACCGGGCTCACAGTGTATGCGGTCGACCGGCCAAGGGCCAGGTCGACCGGCCCAACTGAAATTTCCCTTTTTTGAGAGGATTTTTGCCCATTTGCATATTCTTTTAAAATTTGAAAACTAGGCTATATTAAGGACTTTAACTTGACATTGTGTGAATGGACCTCCATGATATGTACCAACTTCGGGGACACCAATCCTTGTATTTTAATAATAGAGTTCCAATCACCCAAGGGTCAATGAATAGCCTAAGCATGTACTTGATAAAATTATCGTGTTTTGAACGTTGATTTAATACCGTAAGTCATATCGTGTACTCGCTTTGAAGTCGAGTATTTAAGTTCGTTCTAAGATGTGTTTCACGTATTAAATGGGGATCACTTTTATAAGTTGTGAGCATATATATTATGCATTTTGCTAGTCGTGCCTTGTCTTGTTGTGACAAGTGATTTCCCCTTTTATTTTCGATATGTTTGAATCGTGTTTTGCATGTTTTGTGCATTCATGAACTCAAGTGAACACCACAGAGCTTGGACTGCCCTTTCAGTCTGATCCACTGTCTGGGGGTCCTTAAACATGTGAACTAACTGCAGATTAGCCGTGTATTTATTACACATCATGCGTGTCCGGTTCCGGGCCGGAATCCCGTATTTGTGGGAATCGTGTCGTGTTATACTATGTATATTCGTGCTTGTCGTGCGTGCTTACTCTTTTCATTATAAATGATAGAGAAAGGATGGGCTCTTTGTGGATTTACGATTCATGATATATATGTTATGCATTCATGTTAGTTTGTCTTTGATTTAGAAAAGTGTTTCGTAAGTATTTTTTTATGTTCTCGATTAAACAATGTTTTACATGCTTTCACTTAAAATGATTTCTTGCCAAACCGTCGTGTTTGATGCTTGTATTTTGGTGACCAGGTGCAGGAGGCTACCCCCTTGAGGAGGAGTGCCAGGAGGAGGCTATTGGGCCTACCTTAGCTCGTGAGTGGCAACCCGACGACGTCATATAGATGTCGGGACGGGTCATGAGAATGGATGGATTCCTTTTTGGGTTTATATACTTTTGGTATTGTATTGGCCTTTGTTGGCCTCTTATTTTGGGGATTGTAATAACTTAACATACTTTATTAACTTTGTAACTTAAATTATTATGGGAATGCCTCGTTATGTCTTCATTCTGATATTTTAGTCTTGATAACATTATGTTTATATTCTGTCATGACTTGTTAAGATGTGATTTGCTACGCACTTCCGCATACTTGATCATGTGAGTTGGTTGTTCCTTGTGTTTTTCGGAACCCTCACCGCGGGAACCTGTGGGAGGTTTAATCATCTTTCAAACAATCTTACAAATCATCATCATCATCAGTCGCGGCCTCGGTCCGGGGTCGCGACACTGCACCTGGGAAGGGATCCACGTGTGCGAGATTCAGATGAGGATGATGGAGTTGGGAGAGATAGATGGGGAAGATGGTGGCTGCGTGGAGATGGGAGGATCATGGGTGCTGATGGTGCGCCTGTGCTAGTGGAGAGGGATCAGGAAGTTGGGAGAGATAGATGGGGAAGATGGTGACGGATCGTGAGATGGAGATGATCCCAGGGACTGCTGCGTGAGGGAGACGAAGATGGGAGGTGGGTCTGAGAGGCTTGGGATCTGCGCAGAATGGAGATGGTGAGTTGGGAGATGGAAGTTTTGATCGAGGGGGAGATGAAGGAGATAAGATCAGGGAGTTGGGAGAGATAGAGAAGGAGAGATGAAAGAGGATCATGGGTTGTGGGAGTTCTGCCCAGGGATGGAGATAGGGACCAGGAGTTGTGGTGAGATGGGTCTCTCCTCTGGGATAGATGAGGGTGATGGGGGATAAGATGAAGGGGTTCTGATGAGATGATTAGCGAGAGATAGAGATTGAGAGGGAAAGAGATAGAGATGAGGAAGAGTTCTAGCGGAAGAGGGAGTGGGAGAGAGAGATATCAGGGGGGAGGGGAGAGTCCAGATCTCGTGGACTCTCCTCTCCCATGTAGGTGATGGGCCAGGCGATCTGGGCCAAATTGGATCGGGTCAAGTTTGGTTCAGGTTTGGGTTTCGATTTGGATTGGAGTTTGGGTTTTGAGCTAGAGTTTTAGATGAGTTTGGATTTAGGCTCGATGGGCCAAGCCTGGTGGGTTTGGATTTAAATGAAACTGATTTGGGCCCAAAAAGAACAGGTTCGGACCCAAAAGACAGGGTTATCATTGCCAGGACCCAGGTTTCGTAGATTTTGATCCGCTCGCCAGATTTCGACGTTCTACATATCGTCGGAAAGCTCTCAGTGAGTAGGTCACGATGAATCAACTTTAGGGGCTATCAGAGGTCTAGAAATGGAAGGTGATTTTTTATGTAGGCGCCTTTGGAGTGTGGGCCCGTTGTCATGATTTTTCGATCTGTCCGTTGGATTTCGGAGTTCTATATATGGATAGAAAGTTCTTGACAAGCAAATCGCAGTAAGCCAACTTCCGGGGTGATCGGGGGTCTAGAAATGATGGGTGACCTTTGACTCCGGACCTAATCATGACACCATTAAATATGGTGGACTGAATTACCCCTTAGGGTGCCAAAATGAGGTGCCTACACTACATATTGTTGAAAAGCAATCGGAACGTAGAATCTGTTGGTCCATACATCCTAATAATTAGAGGTCCAGACAGAATAGGGATATCTAGATCAATGGTCCTAGCCTCCTAACTCATGCTAATCACGTCGTACTTAGGCAAACTAAGTGTAATCTCTCTAGGAACAACCT
>QPKB01000224.1:0-54355 GCA_003546025.1 Camphora micrantha
TCTTTCTATCAATATCAAAATTAAGGCAGTATGAATTGCTCTGAGCAGGCCAGCCAGGCTTTAGGCTTCCTATCACTTAACCCAAGTCTGTCGGAAATATTGAACGAGCCCAAGATCTTAATTCAAAACCAGCCTGAATATTAGGAATTAGGAGTCAAAAGCAGGCTGAGCCCGGCCGATGAAATGATAAGAGGAAGACATGTGAATGAGCGAGGACCTTCCTTTTCCTTTTCCTTTTCCTTTGATGGGTGAGGTTTTGGAAACTTGAATGGCCACATTTTGGAGGTGGATTTTGATAGCAAAAGGTAATAACTCCACCCAACCATGTTTTCAGGCCGGGACAGAAAATGACACCCGCCGATCGAAACGAAACGGTACGAGGCCTGTCTAGTGTGGTACAGTTACTTAGATTTCCAACCGCTACACGGTACGATCTGCCAATAAAATCCAACCGATCATATGAGTATATGACACATGGGTGGGTAGTGACAGGCATGGTTAGTGTACAACGCAGATGCCACGCAGAAATCAATTCTTGGCTGTTGGCTGTCGTGCACGTGAGGGACATATTATAAAAAATAAGGAAAATTTTACATACCGTAACCTACTCTCGTTGATTTTTCTTCCTTGTTATTGAAGTTGGTCATTCCATCTAGACGTTTTTCGTACAGTTTATACTGCTGGGCAGGACAGAATGCGTGTTTTTATTTACGATATCACAATAAATACTGTGATATCACAATTTAAGTTACGATACTGCAATTTATGTTATGATATCGCAAAAAACGTGAGGTTAAAAGTCTACGAATGCATTTTTATTTATAATTTCTTTCTGTTCCATTATTTTCGTCTCTGGCTTGAGTTCTCTGCTTTCATGCTCTGCAAGTGTAGCTCAGTCCTTTAGCATATATAACAAGTGATCTCCTGCCACATTCTCTGCATGTCGACCTCAAGCCATTGTCAATATAGCAATGTTTCCTACCTTGTATGTATCTCCCTTTTATTTTTATTTTTGTTTTTATAACGCAGGGTTCCCAGTCCTTTGGTCCAGAATAATCCCTATGGGCCCAGGAGAGAAAGCCGGGTAAAATTTTTATGTGGCCCCAGTGTGGTAGTGCAGTTTCGAACCCACAACCTCCGGGTGCAAACCGTAGTCCTAGGCCAACTAAGCTACCCTTTGGGGTTGTATCTCCCTCTTATTTATTGTATTATTTTTTGCGTCTTTTGTGTCTTTTGAAAAAAAAGTTAGAATACAAGGAACCCTACTTGTAAAAACATTTGAAACATTTTGTGTAAATATTAATAGTGACCTTATGTGGGACTTGTGGAGACTTACTTTTTTATGAACATCTGGTTGTTGATATATTAAAAAAATCTCCTTATTCTCATATCATGAATTACCAGCAACTGAATTTGGCTTGGACTTTCAGTAACAAAAAACGATGTGGGATGTCTTGTTCATCCTGACCTATAGTGGTGGGCCCCAGCACAAAAGCAGAAAGTTCATAGATCTTTTTAACCTTTTTTCACAACTTTATAACTTACGATATCGTAGCTTAAATTTTGATAGTGCAACATTTGTTGTGATATCGCAAATAAAAACACGCCTTCTAGCTTGCGCAGCAGTACGAATTGTACGAAGAATGTCCGGGTAAAATGACCGACTTTGGTAACAAGGGGGAGAAATGATGGACTGTAGGTTACCATACAAAAAATTTTCCTAAAAATAAAACTAATTTTATAGAGGGTATTTGTTGGAATAGTAAAATATACGAAGGATTAATACTAAGAGCATCACCAACGGAGGCTTTATTTATGGGAGAATATTCATATGCATCCATCTCTCACCATATGGTGAGAAACACTTACATAATTGGAAATATTCATATGCCAAAGAGGAAAAAGCCATATATGGTCATATGCAGAAAAAGAATATTTATGTGCAAAGAGGGAAAGCAATGTAAGTGTCTCTTATCCTATGATGAGGGATGGATGCACATGAATGTCCCCCTTATTTGTCTAACTCAGCTCCCAATGGCTGTAATTGGCATGTGGCTTTATCTCCAAGAGAATGGTCAAATTCCACATGGCATTTGAAGGTTGTGTTGGTATGCCAGACTTTATTTATCTAACTCAACTCCCAATGGCTGTAATTGGCATATGGCTTCATCTCTAAGAGGATGGTCAAATCCCACATGGCATTTGAAAGTTTTGGCATACCATAAAGTGAGATGCATTTTCTTTCTTTTAAATAAAATAATGGTGATGAGGGTAGATACATTTGAAGTTGGTACAAAAAGATGCTAAATTTGAAATGAGAAAATAATAAAATAATAACTTGACATCTCTCTTAGAGTTGCACAAGTAAGATGCCAAATTTACATGTGCCTTTTTTTCCCCATATAAGCCTTTATTTTGAAAAAACATATCCAAATTTGAAGTATCTCTTAGAGATGCTCTAATGCCTTTTTTTCCCCTAACGGGGGGGGGGGGGGGGGGTTTAAAACCCCTATGGCCCCCAGATGGTGGCATTAGTAGACTCAACCTTCAGTTCCTAAAGAGGAAGGAAACCGGGAATCGATACCAAAATCTCTAATTCCAAAAGAGAGAGGAACCGTGGTCCTAACCACTCGGCCAACTCCTTGGGCCACATGCTTAGAGGTGGCCCTGGTGGGAACCAATATTGTAGTTTAATTGAGTAGACTTCATCATTCCACCTTTTTCAAAAGAGCTATTGTTTCCTGTTGGAAAAGCTATAAGGAGTGGCATATTCAATTCCAGATGTTATTTCATCGTTCCAGTTTCTTCTCTTTTTTTTTAATATCAATAAATGCATGGTCATCAGATAAAGGATTTAGATTTTATTTCAGTCATCCATCTCGCATCTTGTAGATTTTATTTCAACTTATAATGTCAGTCATCTTGGGAGGCTTTCTCTTATTGGAATTTCACATGAAAATTGTGCAGGGCTTTAGATAAGTACCTTTTATTTAAAAGACTTCTTCTTCTTTTTTTTTTTTTCTTAAGGAGATTGAAAATTCCACACCTCCTCTCATAAATTTTTAATATTGATAGATATTCTCAACTTGCATTGGGTTTGACTTTCGAAGGAAGTAATGGCCAGGATTAGCCTTTTTAAAGGCCTTTTAGATGAAAAAGGTGGGCAAAGAAAATGCTGTTTAAGGTCATAACACATGTCACACTTTATGTCAATTTCCTAAACACGTCAAAAGATTAAGATGATTAAGGTGCATTACTAGAAATCATTGTTATTATAATCATCAGCTGTGTAAATTCCAAACTACCACATTTCTAGGCCTTCTGTCTTTTCTTCTTATAGAACTTGTACTATATAATATTTTTTCATTTCATCCTTCTGACTAAAATTGATTTGAATCATAGAAATGGATGGTCTGAACTCTGAACAATAAACACCCATTATGTGAAAGGGCGGAGCCAGAACTTGTATAAAACAAAGGGGCAATTGGGCGGAAGTCCCTAAACATTTGATTTTATGGTCTTAGATCCACACTTTCTTTCCATAGTGTCGTAAGTCCTTCTTCTAAATTTGAATATCTAAAATGTCCAAATTGCCCTTTCTTTAAAAGCCATTATCTACTTAAAGATAAATCATATCCCATGATTAGTGGGATATGCCATTAATAATGGCCAGCTACCATTTAATTGGCCACGATTAATGAAAATACCATTAATGAGATTTTGAAATAAATTTGAAAAAAAACACAAATAAAACTAAAAAGAAGCAAATAAATTTTAAAATAAAGCAACTAAATTACAAAAAAACGCACATAAGTCTCAAAAGAACGTAAATAAATTTAAAAAGACAATTTTTTTTTTCAAAAGATTCAAATAAATTTAAAAAAATGTACATAAATTTTAAAAGACATAAATAAAATTCATATAACTTTTTTTATGGTACATAACTTTTTTTTGAACTGGTTATGATCTCGAATACTGATAAATTCATATATACTCACATCAAAGTTAAAACAAAATGCAGATCAAATTAATATAAATGCATAGCAAGCTTAGATAAATTACTTTTAAATTCAGATAAATTGAAGTCACACTCAGCTTAATTGACAGCAAACAGAGATTAATTAACATAAAAAATAGATAAATTTATATAAATACAGAGATAACTTTAATTTAAAGTCATATAACTTCATAACAAAATTAGATAACATATACAAAAACTCAGATAAATTAACAGCAAACTCAAAAAAACAGTAAATTTAATTGAGTTTTCTTAAACTTATCTTAACTTCTGGCAAAATTCAGACAAATTTGTATGAGTTTTGAACAACTTTTCTAAGTTTCGAAAAAATTTATTTGAGTCTGGACCAACACAAATTTATCCAAGCAGATAAATTAACAGCAAACTCAGAAAAACAGTAAATTTATCTGAGTTTTCTGAAAACTTGTCTTAACTTCTGGCAAAACTCAGATAAATTTATTAGAGTTTTGAACAACTTTTCTGAGTTGTGAGTAAATTTATCTAAGTCTGGACCAACACAAATTTATCCGAGTAGATAAATTAACAGCAAACTCAGATTAACAGTACATTTATCTGAGTTTTTTGAAAACTTATCTTAACTTCTGGCAAAACTCAGATAAATTTATTTGAGTTTTGAACAACTTTTCTGAGTTGAGAACAAATTTATCTGAGTCTAGACCAATAAAAATTTATCCAAGCAGATAAATTAACAGCAAACTCAGAAAAACAGTAAATTTATTTGAGTTTTCTGAAAACTTATCTTAACTTCTGACAAAACAACTTTTCTGATTTGCGAACAAATTTATCTGAATCTAGACCAACACAAATTTATCTGAGTCTGGACCAACACAAATTTGCTGGTATATGGACTGAGGGGATGCTGGGCATCACAACCAATCACGTGCAAAAGCTCAGCCGTCCTCTTCCCCTTTTCTATCTTCTTCTTGTAGCTTGGCTTGAATTAAGCCAACTTCTCTCCTATCTCTTTCCCTATCTGCCACTCATCAAGATCATGGGAGAAAAGGCCATGTGCTTTTGATCATGCAAACCGAGACAAGAGAAATGCAATGGAACTCTACGACCCTTGAGATCAGTACTTGGAACTCTACAAAATAAAGAACCTAGACTACTTTTCTCTTATCCGACTCCAACGAGTGAGTCTATGTGGCCCATTAGAGATCTCCTCTACAATTCTTCTCATCTTCTCCGGGGAGTTATTACACAGATCGAAACCAAGAAGCATCGAAGTCGAACCAGTTTTTCTCCAATCAATCGAAGAAGACTTTAGGGTTTTACATAGCCCCGGACAGAGGGGGAGAATGAAAGATTTAAAATTTTGAAATTCAAGTTTTTATGCCTAAAAGGCTAATAGAGCAAATCAGCCATGAAAATGTCTGATGTGGCGTATAGAGGGACCTCTTGCCAAACAATGTACAACTGGATGGACCATAGGTCTTAGAGGAAAAGTTGTTAGACTGGATGCCTTATAAGACCAATATGAGGGATCTCTTTCTAATTTACCATAAAATAATATATATATATATATAAAATAAAATAAAAAACACACACACACACATGAAAATTATATAGCACCTGTTAGTAGACTGTGATTACTTATATGTAGTCAAGCTAGGGGAGCATACTTAGATATATGTCTAAGAGTGGGATGATGATGGATCGAAAGGACTCTGCGTGGACAAGAGGGAGCTAAAATAAGCCTTTGATTTAACAGCTTCAAAGTTTAATGGCATCTTAACTATATATATATATATATATATATATTTTAGATTCATTACAACAGTGAGTGCCGGTTCAATTGAGTGTAATATTAGTTCTCATGCCAAATCATGAGATAACAAAAATATCAAAGGGGCCGCACTAATCAAAGGTGAGCCCAAATGGCTCTTAAAAGACCCTTGTAGGAGAACATTTTCCATATAGCACATGTAGAGTTAATTAGAAAACTGCCGCAAAGTCTCCTGAAAGGAAAGGACCAGCCATAAGAGAGGGCCAAGTTCTCTTGACAAAGAGTTGGGAACTTGGGATCCTACGAGGGTTTGCCCCGCAGTGACAGTGAGTGGAGGTGCTTACACACACGAGACAACAGCAAATCTTCAAATCGTGACAGTGCATTTAGTGGGATTTGTGAAGAATCCGTATCTTTCTCCCTTGTATTGATCAGATATCATGCCGGCATGTGTGGTGTCAATTTTAATGGTACTGCTCGCAGGCTCCATGTTTTGACCTGTTTGGTAATAGGGCTTGGCCAAGTCCAGGTCCAAATTATGCCCATATCTTGTGTTTGACTGGTAATTGGATCTGGGTCTAGACTAATTAGGACATCCAAATATTCGAAGGATACATAATTACAGTAGATTGCAGAGGATTTTATTGGAAAAATTCTAAAATATAACCATATATCTCAAAAAGTCCTCGTAAATTGTATAGCACTAATGAGGTCATCTCGCCATTTTTTATACTTGTTTCTGAGCGACGATAGTGTCACCATGGGCGACGATAGTGTCGCTTGTCACACCCACCTTTCCCTGCATCTCCCGGCACACCAATCTGCTACACCACAGCCGCACCAGCACGTCTTTCTTTCTTTCTTTCTTTCTTTCTTCTCTCCCTTACTGTACACACTGCACCACTCTGCCCTTCCCCACCCTCTTCTGCCCTTTTTGCTTTTCCTGTCCTTCTCTTCTTCCTCCTCCTCTTTCTCTTCCTCCCCACCTGCTTAAATAAATATAAATATACATCATATACATAAATGGAACATGGCTTGATCGGATTAGTAGTAGCTACAGTAACAGACGTTTATTGCCCATGTCCATGATCATCATTACAGGCCAGAACTTCACCATTGATTGGTGGCCACACCAAAAGGGATGGTGAAATCTGGGTAAGCGTTGGCGTGACCAAATACACTGCCCGCGATATTCATCTCATTGACCAAGCAACTAGGGCCCAGGTTGCTCGCGACATTGGTGCACCCAGAAGGTCCAGAGGGTGGGACAGGGCCACGTTGTAGGGACTCCAATACAAGTCCCTGCCTTGTTTTCCAGACTTCATCTCCTCAGAGAATTGTACTCGCAATGCTTGGATGGATGCTCAGAAATACATGAACCAATACAATTACCTCGGGGCACGTTTGGCAACCGTCCACGCTAGGAGAGGAATTTTCTGTTTAGAGGATTATTTCTATCTCCAAAGAATCAACACCTCCTCAGATAGGATTTCCGATGAGAGTTCCACGTTTGGATGGAAAAAGGATTCCTACAATTTGTAGAATGTATGATCCAATGAACGTTTTTACAAATATCTCAAGATATAGAAAGAATCAACGGTTGAAATTTGATTACCTTATCGTGTTTAACCTTCCCGAACTAATGACCGGTTCCAATCATGATTTTGGACCCCACATAAATTGGAAAATTTGTAAAAAGGGACTGTTTTAATTCATGTCTTCAATGTTAGTGTAAACAGTCAGACGTTTTGGCATATATCTCGAGATATAAGAGGAATCAACGGATGAAATTTAGTCACCTTGCCTTGTTCGACATTTAAGAAGTAATGATCGCTTCCGATCTTGATTGTGGACCCCACATAAATCTTAAATTTTGAAGAAAGGTACTATTTTGGCACCTGTATTCAATAATAGTATAAATGGTCATACGTTTTGGCACATATCTCGAGATATAAGAGGAATTAACGGTTGAAATTTGGTCATCTTCCTGTGTTTGACCTTCTAGAACTAATGACCGGTTCCGATCTTGATTGTGGACCCCACATAAACTAAAAAAAAATGAAAAAACGGACTGTTTTCAATAATAGTGTAAACAATAAGACGTTTTGGCACTTATCTCGAGATATAAGAGGAATCAACGGCTGAGATTTGGTGAGGTGGCCGTTTTGGTGTTCTTAAAGGTGACTAACGGTTTGAATCTTGATTATAGGATCTAAAAGGTACATTCCCAATACAAAAACTTATTAAGCCCATATTACCGTTCCCGTTACTGTAACTCCGCCTTTCTCTCCTTTCCCGGATTCTGCGAGTCCGAAGTGGCGGAGGTTTGACCGCAGTAATAATCGCTTGTGACGATTTCTTATGTCCGCCTTCTAAAAATCGACGCCAATCCAAACAAACGAAATCCATCATCCCGCAAAAAAGGGCGTGGAATCCCCTTGAGCGGATGGATGCCAAATGTGCCCTCAAAGAATTTGCTCAAGCGCCCCATATACTCTAAAACCCCATGAACAAAAGAAAATGTGCGGAACTCTTGTGAAAAAGAGAGTATTTATAGAGGGATTAAAATATATCATATTCATCAAGTGCGAGGGTGGTGCAGCAGTGGTGGCGGGGATGCAGGGTGAGCGCAGGTGGGGAGGAAGAGAAAACGGAGGAGGAAGAAGAGAAGGAAAGGAAAAGAAAAGAAGGGAATAAGAAGGTGGGGAAGGGTAGAGTGGCACAGTGTGTGCAATGAGGGAGAGAAGAAAGAAATAAAGAAGGAGGTGTTGGTACAGCTGTGGTGTAGTAAATGGGTGTGCAAGGAGATGCAAAAAAATGTGAGTGTGACGAGCGACGCTAGCGTCGCCCATGGGTCGCCTATGGTGACACTATCGTCGCTCAGAAAAAAGTATAAAAAAATATAAAAAATTAGAGAGAGGACCTCATTAGTACTATACAATTTGCGATGACCTTTGGGGAAATATAGACCTTTTGGGATATAATTTTTTCCAGTAAAATCCTCTAGATTTTATCAAGCATAGATAAATATATTAGTAGTAGTGGATCAACATTATCATTATATATAATGCAATAAAACATAGTAATAACACTTTGGGTTGAATCGGGTCCAGGTCCAGTCTACATGCACGACACCCATTTATATCTATCATGTTTGTTTAGCAAGTTATAAAGAAAAGGTGATGGTAAAGTTGACCAAGATATGACATTTCTCTCTTTCAGATTTATTTGAAAAGATAGAGTAATACATAATCTCCAGCCTTTTTTTTTTTTTTGAACTAGAAATCTATAGGAAAGTATGGCAGAGGAAATCTACGCAAAAAGCAGCTACTACTTTATCTCACACACACACAATCTCAATTTACTTCACATGGCATACATGTCAAATACAAACATTACTACACTTCAAACTTTATCTCATATTTACCATTGATGTGACATTTATTCCAGCTTTGCTCTACCACACATGTAAACAAACATCCCTCCTACATCAAATGTACATTGGGCCAAATAATACATGGATTGACACAACCAAAGGATTTTTATCGGAGATTATTCTTTCTTGGAAAGTCCTCCTAAAAGCTTCTTTTGGATTAATTCGTTTGTAGAAGAAAATCCTCTTATAAAAATTGACCTACTATGGATTCGGTAGTCCGCTGTCCTCAATTATAATCCTTCTTGGGAGGACATAAGTCACTGTACCTTGAAGTAAAAATGCTAAACCATAAAATTAAAAAAAATATATATATATCCAACAGCTTTAAGTCTGAATTTGGTGAAGGCAGAAGGCGTGAGCGCTTTGGCCTTGGATACTAGGAAAATGATCTCCCACTGCTGGACCAGCACGCACCTTTGATCGCTTTAGCCCCTTTCATACTCTTCTCATTTCATGATCTCGCATGTGGCTGAATGTTACGCTCATTGAAATCATTGTTCACCGTTTAAAAATTGAATCTGAAAAAAAAAAATCTATAGTTAGAATACCATTAAAATTAATGCTATTAAATCAATGGTAAGAATAATGTGATGAGGATAATTTTTGGCCAACCCTCATCTATAAGAAAGCCATTTAATCTGTCCTTCTCCCATGGATAGAAATGCGTCTTATTGGTCTCCATGAGCTGAACTTAATATGAACAACTGCTCATAGGACTACATGTTCCTTCCTACTAGTATTTGATGTTTACAAACGCAGCCATTTTACAAAATGATGAAGATCACCTTAAATAATCTCAATCATCCAATTTGTAGACTTCTAGATATTGAAAGGGTCAATAATCAGCATCACCTTCTGCAAAGGACTGACAGGGTTCTTTGTTTTATTGGCCAAATTACAAGGAGGCAGAATGTTGCCAACCTTCTATCAATCAAAATTCCCACAGAAGACATGATCCCATCACAAATTCATACCACCTTCAGAACCAACCAATCACAAAATATAAAGCTACATATGCGAAGCATGCGTGAGACATTGGACCACCTAAAGTTAGGGGTGGTGGTGGATTGATTCTTTTCCTCACATGGATGGTGTTTGTCATCATGATTGGTTGATATTTCTAAATGTAATAGACAGAGAATCACAAATGTAAGATACAAGGGAATTATAGTGTAATATAATGAGAAACATGGAATAGGATGTGACAGACTGACAGCGGTGCGTTTTGCATGCTATTTTGTACTAGACTATGTATTATTTTGTTGCCTTTACAAGTTACAAGTGTAGATACCATTAACCATTGACGATTTCCAATTATTCAGATGAGACATAGAAAGGACCAATTTACACATGCACAAAGGGGGTGTGTACATTGCATATGCCACAGACTTACAATGATGGTTATTTATTCTGTGCATCTACCTACCCCGGTCCCTTTATCATCAACCGATACCAAATGAACCAAAGTTCGATCTTTGTAACGGAGAGACGCCCTAAATCACAATTCACAATGATTGATATAGTTTTTGGGGTACCAAGAACAATTCACAATGATTGATATAGTTTTTGGGGTACCAAGAAAAAAGGTGCAGTTTTTTTTTTTTTTTCTCTCTCTCTCTCTTTCTTTGTGTGTTTTCCATTACATTTGGCACTAGCAATAATAATATGTCAATCTTTCTTCCTCTTCTTTTCATTTCATTTTTATTTAATCTAATGTAAAGTTTTTTTTCTTTTTTTAACCAAGTAATAGAGGGCTAGGATCCCACCCTCAATGAGGTGATGGAGCCCTCAGATAAGGGAAGGCGGCATGCTGAGGGTTCGAGCCCTAATGCTTACCATTGAGGTAAGAGCCCATTCTCTATTATAAAGCTTGAAATGCCTAATTTTTCAATTTTAATGGCAATCTCCAATCTAAGGATATCTTTTTGTAAATATTTCAAGTAAAATGAAGGTTGTTAATTTTTCAGGCCGAATGGTTTCACAAGTGGTTTTATTTTATTTTTGTTTTTCTATATAAACATTTTTCATGGTTTTCTTTCGTGTAATTTAGATGCATTTTATATGATCTTCTACATATATATATATATATATATATATATATATATATTCATTCAAAGAGGTAGAGGGTCTTTTTTTTAAAAGAAGATTTCATGCAACATACATTCTTGTTATTTACCCTATGTTTGGGATGGGGGGAAATGGGGGGGGAGGGGTTGTGGGGGGGAGGAAAAAAAAAGGGGAGAAAGTGGGGGGGGAATTTTTTTGGAGGGTGTTTGGGAAAGGGGGGGGAGGGAAAATGGGGGGATGGGGTGGGAGGAAAATGTGTACAAAAATTTCCCCCCCAAAAATGGGAGGAAAATGGGGAGAGGAGGGGGGGAAAATGGGCAAAATTACCACATTGCCCTTTATATATAAAAGATAATTTTAAAGTTTTTACAAAAGTAAGGACAAAACGGTAATTTTCTCTCTATCTCACAAACAAACAAAACCCTACTTTCTCACTTTTCTTCCCCCTACTTTTTGACTTCCCAAACAAGAGGAAGTAAAATTGATTTTCCCTCCCCTCCCCTCCCCTCCCTTTCATTTTCCTTTCCCCTCAAATTTTCCCTCCCCTCCCCTTCATTTTTCCAAACGGACCCTTAGTGTAAAATATTTTCCATGTAAAAAATAAATTAATTAATTTTTCTCGATATAGGCAATTGATGAATAGAAAAGCATTATATTTTTTTTACCGGTGAACAAAAATTATAAAGAGTAAAATTCTCTCATTGCACACAAAAGAGTCCCAATTGCTCTTCTCTTTCTATCCAAACCACGCGATTGGAATCCATAATGAAATCCACAATGTGCTAGCTTTCATTTTTCACTGAGTTAGACTAGTGGTCGGCAGTCATACTTAAACTTGAACACCCTGTGCTCGATCTATGGCAATGTGTATCACACTAAAGTGTCAAGACCAGTCAACCATAAATGCATTGTCAATGTATTTCCCATTTCCTTACACAATCAACCTAACATAACTTATCTATAATTAGCTTAATGTCGAACCCACCATGTGAAATATCCACGTACAATTTTGTTCTCACCCATCCCATGTGAGTTTTATTTAGATGGACGTGATAGGAAGGATGACTGGTGGGTCCCACGGCTCATGACCAATGGAGGGGAATGGAATGGATAGACTGAGATCTTCCTATAAACCCTAGTCTTGGTTCATAGGTGGATGCATTGCATAAAGACGAAAACATGCAACAGGGTATTGCAATTATTTTGTCACGTGACCATTGAAAGTTTATTTATTCCATTGATAACTAGTGGGACCACAGAACGCAAGGATTCACATGCTGTAATTTGGATCTTATTTTCATGTTTTTCATACATTAGGTCAAATGCATGCATAGAAGCTGCTCTAGTGGAAATTAATTGAGTTGACTAGTCATTCCTCCTCTCTCAAAAGACCTACTGTTTGGAGTTTTATTTCTTGTTGATAAAGCTATCAAGTCTATTATCAATACCAGATGTTAAATGTTTTAGTTTTCTAATAATGAAATGCATGGTCATCCGATAAAGATAAAAGGATGTAGATTTTATTTCAATCATCCTTCTTGTAGTGTTGAAACCTTCATAAGGATAATAAGGCCCGCTATAAGGAGAGATTTCTCTTGCAGCCTGTTTGTTTGCATTAGAATTCGTAGGAACTGAATAAATAGGCATTTAAGGCTTTAATTAAGGTCAAACAAACTCCATGAAGGCTGGTGAAGCATATAAGGTCCTACAGGGCATTTAAACATTTAATTAAGGTCAAACAAACTCCATGACGGCTGGTGAAGCATATAAGGTGAGGACGGAAGGAAATAAATGATGATGTGGATGAGACCTTAACTCTCCCAAGTATTAAATTATTAGGTGATGGATAGGTATTCATTTATCAGCTTTAGTTAATTCAATTTTCAATAAAATAGAGGTTATTTGATGAGCATTGTTGGATATTCACCTTTAGCCTTTATTTTAAACATGAATTATGTCAATTCCTCTGTTTTCTATTGCAAATAAATAGGCCCTTAATGGAAATTCTCTTGAAAGTGGCTTAGGATTTTTGGTGAATACTTTTCATTTAAAGGAGTATCACTTTTTAGGCTTTGAAAATTAAGAATCTCACCCCACCTCTCATACACAGGAAAAAAGCGTTAATAGTAAAATTCATTGCCACATAACTAATGCATGAATCATACAATTGAAGAAAAAAGGCACCCAAATAGTAACCCAATACTGTACTTGCAAAAGCTTCTTAATCTTGCAATTTATGTCTGAGCCATGCCAACCAACTAAAGGAAAAATACAAAAGATTCCAATGCTAAATGCGTGACAAAAAATTCAAATGCTAAATGCGTGACATTTAAACTGGGGTGTGAAAATTAGCATATGGAAAGACAAATAATTAGGTGCATTACTAAAAGACAAGTAGGGTTTGGAGACCCATTGAACCCATGCCAGGGCACCCTCATATGAGGAAAGGAGGCCACAAGTGAGTGAGGGAAGGTGGCATGTCATGAGATGGAAAATTACTGGGCAATTAGGTGAGAACCGACGCCTCTTCTCACTAAGGTAAGAGTCCCGTTCTCATAAAAACAACATTGATAGTAAGTCATTAGCTGTGCAAATTTAAAACCATTGTCTTTTCAGTTCCTCTTATCTTTTCTTCATGTAGAACTTTGTACTAAAAAGATTGTGGCTTTATATCCCTCTGCTAAAATTGATTTGAATCGAGGAAATTCATGATCTGAACACGCATTTATATCATACGAGAGCACGGAGCCAGAACATGCACGTGGATTGGTGGGCTTTCCACATATAAAATTACATATGTGGGAATTGATGGAGCACATGGAGGCTTAGAAAATTATAATAAGACAGTGTTTGGAAAGGAGGAGAAGGTCCATGCTTCATCAGGTACTTTAATCTCATTACACTGCAGAATGGTTTGGGCCTTGTACTCTCTGATCAAAAGTGCTTATGACAGAAAATTAAAGGTAAACTAAAATATGTACGCTAGCAATTTTCAAATCATGAAAAGCGTATTTCTGGTGGGGCTGGTGAAGAATGATATCTTTCTCCGTTGAACTGATCGGATATCATGTGACCGCATGTGAGGTGCCAGTTGGAGTCCTTGCTTGTAGTGGCAGTGCAGAGCCATGATTTTCCAGAGTGGGGAAGAGACAGGACTCCTATGTTGGCTAATTTATTGGTGGGACAAAATTTTAGGCCGATATAATTATAAATTTTCGTTCTTTTTAGATATTGACTGTAATGGCACTTCAAGTCAGAATTTTAAAAATCCTTGACATATATGAAAGACAATTATTTCAAATCCAGGAGGAGTCCGGACAGAAGGGTGGTTCGCTACAGTGAACCTGTGGCCCGTTATAGCGAGCCTACATAAAGCAGCGGCAAAACCACTACTCGCTATAGCGAGCTTTGAATTTCTGCCCGGTGCGAACAGGACTCTATTTCTATTCTTGCTCCACTTGCTATTCCTGTACTATTTGGATTGAAAAACTCTTATGCACAAACTTTGGGCTATATATTCATCTTATTGCTACCCTAGAACTTCACCTCTATCATATGAAAAGATTGAGAATCATTTGAGAGATTTTTGAGAAATCTGCAGCAAGGGTATTTGCGTAGATTATTCAAGAAGAATATTTCTTGTTTCTCCGTTGTTGATTGAAGCACCTTGATAGGCCTCAAAGTGGGTTGACTTTGCATTACTTTGAGAGGCATCAAAGTGGATTCTTGTCTAGCACAATGAAGGTGAACGGCGGATAGTCGGCAAGTCTATCACAGTCCTTAGATTAAGTTGCAACTGAGAAAGGTTATGTGAGTCCTTATAACTTTCTTTATATAGTTCTTGGTTTTTCCGATGGTTGCTGCCACCCGTGGTTTTTTTCCGAATAGGGTTTTCCACGTTAAAAAATCGCGTGCCTCCTTTCTTTTGTAGTTGATTGGATTTTATAAAGTTAGTTTAAATATTTATTAGATTAATTAATTGGTATTGGAGCCCATAAAGAATTCTGATTTGAGACCTTCGCCTGTCTTAAGGCTTAAACACAATCCTTCACAACTAATAATATTTTATATTTATTAATTTATTATTAATCATCTAATACCCACATTTGTACATATTCTTTAATAATATTTGAAGAAAATTTTGATTTCGAATTATCCAATATTGTTCAAAACATGATTTTCCAAACCCTTGTGAGAGCAATTAAATATAAAATAATTGATCTCATTACGATGAAGTCAAACTGCTCAAAATAATCGCTTTCTCCTTATTTAAGCATTGGGAATTATAAGTCACTACCCTAATCAAAATAAGATTCATGCTGCGATTGATCCCCAGTGGGGAGTTTTTCCAACCCTTTAAAAAGCACCGCGAGCTCAATAATCAACACCGATTTTTGGTCGCAAAATACTGGACTGAAAGGGCTTGTTTGGCTGTAAGTATATTTTGACAGCATTACTCTTTGTAAGAATTCTTAACTAGTTTGCATGTGCCTGTACCCTGGAAGTTCAAATGTCTTCCTTGATTGAGGTGATTTCTCTTACCTGAAGTTCCAAATGACACTTTTGCCATATAGAATCCTCATATATCCAACATCTGGAATGCTTCTTAGCCCTGGACATTTTCAGAATTTCACTTGAAGCCGCAATTGGAAATTCCCAAATGCTTCAAGATGAGAAATCTTGGAATCAAGGGCGGAACCAGAATGTAGGCCCCCATTGTGAAAAAAGAGATTTTTTTTTTTTTTTTTGGGGGGGTGGGGGGGCGGCTAATATTATATTTTCAATTATTCCAAGGGGTTCCAGAATGTAGGCCCCCATTGTGAAAAAAAGAGATTTTTTTGGGGGGGGGGGGGGCGGGGGGGGAGGGAGGGGGGGCTAATATTAAATTTTCAATTATTCGAAGGGGTTTAGCCCAAAGGGTCCTCAGAATTAGATATCCACATTACAAAGAGGCACAATGTGTCCCAAACATGATCTATCAATCCAAATTCCTACATATATACAATATGATTCAACCACCTCTTTTCTTCTTTTGAACAACCTGCACTATATTAACTATTGAATTAAATGACATTTGCTCCAATTTAGTAATCACATGAACTTCAGTGACAGTTGAACTTCGAGCATACTACATAAAAGGCTTGGATTTTCTGATGGTATTAGTTTCTTTTTATCTAATCCTTATCCTTGAAGAAACCTTCCATTCCTTGCTAATACTTCTACAAATAAGCATTCATCTGCATGGACTCTCGGTTGATCCACTCAAAGAAAATCCACCTTGAATTCAAACCATTGTCTCTAATACTTCTTATTGCCAAAACTTGATAAGACTGATGGTCGATCTTATTGATGTGACGAAAAAAAAAAAACAATGTAGAGGGAGCATTTGTCGGTGAGGGTAGCTTGGAAAATGTGGATTGTGAGATCCACCATCAGTGAAAATCAATGTATGAGAATATGAAACAAAGAATATCAGTAGGGCAATGATGCACATCCACTGTAGAAAAATTATGGAAGGGAGCAATTTATGGTTACAGTTGCAGTATCTTGAGTATTCTTGACCCGACTAGCCAACGCTACTTGAATTCGACCGAGTAATTCAGGGTCCGGTTGACTCTTCACTTTGAGTTAAATGTACCATAAATGTACCAATGTGAGCTGACCCAATAAAACATATACATAAAAACCCACCAACACAACTAGGAGATGCCAAGGAGGTGGTCCAAGGTTCCAAGCTCTTAGGGGTGATTTTGATTGGGCTATCAACTCCATTATTATAGACATCAAAGTTCTGGCTTCAAATTTTTATCATGTTGATTTTGCTTTATATTCTTTGAAAATTGAATGGGGCAGCACACTTGCTGCAAAAGTAATGTTATTCTTTGAATCAGGACATCGTGTTGGATAGAGGTTTTGTGGCAAAGGGGCTGGAAGCTATTTTGATTTTGCTTTAGTCGTTCTGTCTGGTATTTGTTAGGGTCTGTGTTTGTTGTCTCTTCTCTCTTTTTATTTATAATGAAGTGCTTTCCTTTACCCAAAAAAAAAAAAAAAACACCTCAACTTGAAGCTAAGAGTTTTGATTTTGCTAAATAAAAGGAAATCATTAACATATCAAAGGAATTACAAAGGATCAACAATCCTACATAGCCAAGCCTAATAATTTTCAGTGGTCCACTAAATATCATCATCCCGAGAAGAACTAAGTTCAGCTAACATATGGGCAGCCCCATTAACCAATCTATTCAAAACGACTAGTTGAATAAAGAATATCCAAAATAACTGAATTGATAGTCCACTCCTCATGACCTTTGATCGCCTTAATCACCTCAAGAGCATCGAGAGAGACACCCATGACCGTCTAATTAAGGATTTAGGCAAACCGTTTTTTAAATTCCAACTAAGTTTGGGTTGATAATTTCAATCTAAGCCGATCCAACCCATTGCCACACTCTACTTAGGATTCTTCCCTGTATGTGTAATCCAGGTGCCTGCCTTCCGATTGAGAATTCTGAAATTCAATAAGCTTATTAACAAAGTTTTGTTGATTTTCATAAAATAGTAGTATGTGATTAGACTTTTGAATACTAGCTAATGTCCTCATCTAGAATGATATTATTCTCGCATCTGATTATTTAACTACAAACAAGAAGAGTACAAAACAAATTGAAGCTGCGAAAAGAGCAAAACATCTTTTAATAAACTGAAGTTTGCTGAGATGATAGAAATCCTGTTTGATTCTGTTAGCTTGTTTGCTAGTGACTGTGTTGTAAGTTCGTCAAAATTCATTTTATATGGTGGGACCATTGGCCCCACTTACTGTGATCAACGGTTGAGTAACCTGTAATGTCTTCATCATCATCATAACCTTACTCATCAATTTAGGGTTGGCTTAATGTGTTCTGCTTAATAGGCTAATTAATAAATATATAAAGACCTAATTTACAAGCATAGTCATGCAAAGAATGAATGGAGCTTTAATGATCCTTATTTGGTTACCCTAATAAAAACAAATGGCTGATCAACGTCTCACTCTCAGGCTAAGTCGTCAGGCCTTTAAAGCATGCCTTTTGGCCTTTGCCTGCCCCACTACTAGCAACCTTGGGCATCATGTGAAACATAGATAAGAGGCCATGCTGCAATCAAACAAAAAATTTTGAAGTATGAGTTTTTAGCTATTCATGCAGACAGCTGAACTTTGATGAAGGTTAATCTGTAATGTCTAATACCAATTTTGGATATGCTAATTAATCAAGAATCTTTCTTAGTTTAAGCATAGATCAGTAATGAATGCCATTATAAAAGAGAACTATTGATGGGTGGATATTACTCTAAATAATACTCTGCACGTGCCTGTGTCAACCGTCACCTCAAGCATCATATAGAAATAACATTACATTGTAAAACTTAGATCTCTACAGGAGAGATGTCAAATCAATGATATCTCATCTCCTCTTACAAAAAAAAAAAAAAAAATTTCTTTCCCATGTGGCCCCCAAACTTAGATCTCTACAGGATTGATGTCAAATCAATGATATCTCATCTCCTCCTAGACCCCCCACCGCCCTCTTTCCGTTTGGACCAAAGGTTTTCCCTCTATAGTCTATTTAATGTCGAGAAATGCTGGTTAGGGGCGTGTTTAGATATATGGTGAAGTAAAGTCTCCATTATCCAGACAAAAAAAAATAATTGGTCATATCAAAAGTACATAATTTCAAATTTTCCTCCATCTTTTTCAAAAAAAAGTAAATTTTTTTTTTCTCCACTAAAAGATTAAAAAAAAAAAAAAAACTCCACTTTTCTATACAAAAAGTCAAAAAGATTTCATATCAAACAACTAAAAATAAAACACCATTACAACACCTTATATTTTATTCTCTCTTGATTTGATGTTTCACCTCACCATATTTCACTTCACCATACATCTAAAGAGGCCCTCGTAGTACTACCGTGTTGTCCTTGTACAAAAACAGGCATGAGAAACCTACTTATTTTAGAATGTTTGGCACTTCCAAATGGTTTCGTGAGAAGCCAAATTTTTTTTAGATTGTTTGACACTTACATATGGTTCTTGTGGGAAAGGGCCGGCAAGAATAATAATTAGTTATAATAGAGGTAGCAAGTCTTTGTCATTATTTCTTAACCAAAAATAAATAAATAAATAAAGTCTATCATTATTATCCTATAAAGAAATGTTAGTTTTTCAAGAAACATTACGCTGTTTGGTGGATGAAAAATTAAAAAGCACACTTACAATTATGCAGTTTAGTGGGGTTTCAGGCTTTTAGCAACTTGTGTGGCATAGTGCGCTATATATAGGGTTGTAAAAGTATATCTGATTCTCTGATTGCTCAGAAGTTTTGACCCGCAAAAAATCGGATCTGAAACCTATTTTAAGTTTCGATTAATAAGCGAGTCTGGGTCCGAAACCTAATTTGGATTTCGATTAATAAACGAGTCCGGTTCCGAATCTATATAGGTTCCGATCCGTGGACCCGGGACCCGGCATATGAGTCTTTGATATTAAAATTTGTACTTTAAAACCAACTCCCTTTTGGCATTTTTAGGTATAATAAAAGATATTGTAGACTTAATGGACTGTTATAAGTTCAATGATATGCTTATTTAAAAAAAAAAATGAAGAATAAAGAGAAAATATAATCGATTTTGGAACTAGATTAGAGTCCTCTAGGAGGACCCGGTTTCGGAACCGAATCTAGATTTTCTTATCTAAACCGCCGGAACCAATAAAACAAATTCCGATTCAAAACCGGATCCGGAACCGCAACCATTATTTTAAAACGGATCCGGGTCTGGGTCCACTATGGTTCTGATCCAGAACCGTCCCGTTTGCAACCCTAGCTATATATTTTGTGTGATCGTAATTATATGAAAACCATGTCAAATAGGAACGTTCTGTAGTAGTAGTTCTAAATCTAGATCATTTGAACAGGGAAAGATACGATACAACGGCATTGTATCATACCTGGAATATGCACATGGGTAGGGGGCACCTTTATGAAATTCAAGCCGTTCATCATCTTTTACACCCATTGTGTTCTTTGCATCTATAACTTCAAAGTGTATTTCGTGGGGCCTATCGTTAGATTGACTTGTTGATTTTAAACATGTGCCCAACTTCTCTTTCCATCAGAAAAGAGAGAGAAAGTATATAAAGTTGAATAATGAGGTCAAGATTTACTTAATTCAACCGCCTGCATAATGTTGATTTAAATAATATTTTATTTGTATATACCACAGTGGGTGATAGAACCAATAAATGGATTGGACTTCTTAAAGGTGGCTCCAACTTCTCTTTCATACTATGATGTAGCACTGCTATATTGTAGCTCTGCCCCATTTGGAATAGGAGGAAATAATAGAAAAGGAATAAGTGCATGACAGGAGACCCGCACTTTTTCATCGAATTCACATCACATTCATGACTCATGAGTGCGTGGTGTGTCATGTGTGAGAGTATTTACCAGAGCAAAAATGGAAAAATGTTAAAAAAATTGTGAAATTTTATTCCTAAAAGCTGTTAAAATTGAAGGAAAAAAAATGTTACTTTAAAAAGTGATCATCAAAATATCTCCCCTTTCCATAAAAAATTTGTAAGATTTCTACCAAAGAAAATTATAAGATTTCCAGAAAAAGGGAAAATAAGTAAAGGGGAGAGGGAAAATGAATAACCAACCATCTCCCTAGAGATTTAGATCCCAAGAATGTAAGGGTTGCATTTAATCTCCATCTTATATCGTTCCCCTCTCACCTCATATCATTCAACTTCACCTCTTTAACAAATCTTCAGCGGAACTCATCTCACCATGAATATGGTATATATTCAATTCCTTAGTATAGTATGCAAACAACGAGGCCCTAAGTTCCATGTGCCCATATAACAAGGGTGAATGAAGATTTATTTGAAAATATGAGATGTACCATGTGTGCTTTAGTGGCGGCCAACTGCTAAACCTGTCGAATATGCCTAGGGAGTCTATTTAGAGGCTATTACAAGCAGGTTAGTGGCTTCCAAATTTGGCCTTTCGGTCCAGAAAAAAAACAAACATGCAGCTAATGTCCGATTTGCCAGAGATTCTACATTTATACCCTTCACATACAAAATCAAAACCTCTTTATTGAGGAAAATCATTTCATTTTTTATTCATTTTTGCGAGGAAAATATAACTAGCCAAATGATATTAATTTGATTACATGTAAAATCAGAATAATTTTTCTCCATATTATGAATTCCTCTTATTACACAAATGCATCCTTATAATTTATACGCAGCTCAATCAAATGTCTCTTGCATATGTGAGTGGCCTTTGTCCCTCAAAGTTTAAGCTGATGGGCTCATTACTTTGTGGTTGGCCATATTCAATGAACAGTAGGTGAAGTTTCAATATTACCTCATCATTTATGTAACCAAAGTTTCAATACTACGTCTTCATTTAGCAGTACATTGAAAATTCAAAAGCTTGAACTGACAGTTATCATAGTACACCTAGTAGGAGAGAATAATCCCACATAAATTCATTTACAAAAAAGAATCTATTTCTTTAAATCCAAATTGCTTGTAGCGACAATCAATACTTGTACTCATCATTGGTTAAAACCAACCTAATTCATGTACGGTCCACCGCTAGATAAATGAATATTTTAAAATACATAATTATGCTTCATATACATTAGAACATTATTAACAAAAAGCGTATAGAGATTTGGAATAAAATAGTGGTATTTTTGTAAATAATGACAAACTCATTTTGTTTAATAAAACTAAGGGTAAAGATGTCTTTTTTTATTAAAAAAATTGAAAAAAAAAAACCTTAATATAAACCTCATGATGTCGCCCATTCTTTTTAGAACCTTTGACTCAGAAACATGAAAGGTGTTAAAATGGTTAGATAAGAATTTACCACTAAATACACAAACAACATAGGCTATTTACAAACTCAACCTTTAGTGTTTTTTTTTTTTTTTTTCTAATACTCAACTTTATAGTCATCATTACGACATCTGCTCGTGCTGATATTGTAGGCGTCTGTTATCCGAGTTAGACTCATAAACATGTTCTTTGAACAACCCATGGAGCAGTCAGCACTGTTGTACATAACTTCCCTATAATTAGCTCCCTGTGGATCCACCAAATGAAAGATCCAAACACTAACACAATGTTATCCGTCCCATATGGGTCCTAAGTAGATGAACATGATAGGAAGCAATGAGTTGGCGCTTTCATCCAGACGGTCCATCACTTGCGATCGAGAAGGATCTTGTGATATTTTAGAATCGTGCGATATGGGATCTTAATTATACAATCGGTTTTGCATAGAATTGTTAAACTTCAATTGTTTTGAGGCAAATGTTATATCTAAAGACTGTTGTACAGTAAAAATCCCAACAACGTACATTAGTCCATGTGGACAGAGGCAGCCGCGGTAGGAACTTGGTTAGCTACTATTTAAGCTTTTTTCTTTGCCCTTTACAAAAGCTGCCTGAGAGTGGCATGCCAAACACGAGAGGTTATTAAAACGTTCCAGTTGTCTGAAAATGATTTGGATGGTCAACGCACAAGGGAGGTAGATTCTATTTCAATCATTCATCACATAGTTTTAAAATCCTATTAGATGTAGTGAGGTCAGTTATCGAGTGAGATTTTTTTCTTAGGGAATCTCGGTCTGAAGTCGTACATTCTTTTAAAAAAATTTTTTAACAAGTGTTCTCTTTAATTTAAGAGAACTTTGCTTTCAAAATGACAACTTTCAAATGGGTGCCCAAAAATTGATAAGATTTGAATATCTCCAATTGTCCCTTGTGCATGCAGACTCCTTTAACTCTCCCATGATGTAAGTAACCGATGCAGGAACCACTTAAATAGGAGGATTTTCTCTTAATGGAAAATTCACATGCGGATGTTGCCATCTCACACACGGGTGTGGGTGTAAATAAGGAGGGACTCAGTTTTTGAATGGCCACTCACCAAGTTTCCAAACAGACTTGATATTAGACATGCAAAAAGTTCTTGATAGAGCAAGTTATTATTGAGTGATAATTGAAAGAAACTACAAAAAAAAGAAATCCATAGCCAGACGCGTGACAAATAAACTTGAGATCTAGCTCATAATTTGCATTAGGTTGAACGACGTAATAGTCTAAATAGCCAGGATTTCGTTTGAATGGGCCACGAAGGATTAAAAAGAAGGGACATTTGGCGACAGGTCCCTCAACATTTAGTTTCATAGCCTGATATCTAAGACATTTTCTCATAGAGGCAGTGGTCCTCTTTTAACATTGAATGAGTAAAAAAGACAAAAACACCCTCTCTTTATATACTATATACGTCACCAACACGCTTCTCTTAAAAACATTGAAACTGTCATACTCTTCGAAACCTATGCCAAATCAAGATTCCGAAAGCCAAGACGAAGAAAACTGCGGAAAGAAGCAAAATCAACTCATCGGTGACTTCGAGCAACCAAATCATCTTGACTTGAACTTAATTGAGTTTGACATAAATTTATCTGAGTTTTGGTTTAAATTTATCTAAGTTTAATATGATGTTATTTTGACTTTGACGTGTATTTATTTAAGCTTGTTGTGAAGTTATCTTAGTTTAATACTAATTAAACATGACTTTAAATAAGTTTATCTGTATATATTACATGATTTTATTAGAGTTTGATTTCAATTTAACTACGTTTGTTATCAATTAAACAGGGTTTCGAATGATTTATCTGACTTCGACACGATTTTATCCTAGTTTTTACTGAATTTATCTGAGTTTTTTATGAAATAATATGAATTTGGTATTAAATTAATTGGATCTCACATGATTTTATTTGACTTTGAAATGTATTCAACTTGGTTTTAAATGAATTTTTCTGAGTTTTCTATGAATTTATCTAAGTTTTGTACGAGTTATCTGACTTTGGCATTATATTATCTGACTTTGACATAAATTTATTTGTGTTTGGTATGAATTTATCTAAGTTTGATAAGAATTTATCTTTGTTTACTTTGAATTAATCTGAGTGTAATATGAATTAAACAAAATTGAAGTGAATTTATCTGAGTTTGATGTGAATTTTTCTGATTTTGATGTGAACTTATCTGATTTTGGCATGAATTTATAGAAGTGTATATGAATTTATCTGTGTTTGAAATTATAATTAGTTTGAAAACAAGTTATGTCACTTCAATATAAGATTATCTGACTAAATTTGGTTTGAATTTATCTAGCTTTGATAAAAATTTATCTGAATCTAATATAAAATTATCTATGTTTGAAGTGAATTTAAATGAATTTGTTATGATCTAATTTGACTTGGCTTTGGACTGGGATAAGTTTGATATCAATTTATCTGAATTGCATATGTATGTAGCCAGCCAAAAGCACCCAAAGGAGGGAAGATGACACAAAAAAAGCAGTATTGAATAAGCCACATTAGATAAAATTCCATCAATTGTCATTCCCTCTAATTCAGAGATCTCCCGCAAATTTACCCCAAAAAAATAAATAAAATAAAGAATCCCTTCATTCAGGTTCAATTGTTCAATTATTTAAAACATGTAAGACTTCATACCACACGCATGTAACTCATGTTCCAATCAATCTAGTCATTAGCTCTGCAAAATCTAAACAAATCACGTTTTCCACGGCTTCTGTCTTTTCTTCACTAGAATCTTCCCTACCAAAATTGGTTTGAATAGTGGTAATAGACTGTGTGAACCCATTTATATCAATGGGCGTAGCCATAACTTGTACCTGAGGGGTCAACCATCCACACACATAAACTTAGAAAATTCCTACAGAAGTGTCCAAATGAGGATGTTGAAATATATATAAATATTCCACCGGAAAGGGACAAAGGGGGACCGAAATATTCAAGTAGGCCAACCTACATATTAAATTCGAAGTCAATCTAATGCCCAAAACTCGTTCAACCATGGTCCTCATGTTTAACAGCTTTATATCAAATAAGAAAAATTGACTCTCAATCCAACGATCTAGTTCATATGAATTCACGCAATTTCATGAGATTCAGTGCCTATAAGAGTGTTGTCAATGTGTGGTCAATTTGGATGGGTCATAAGGTAGGCTTCAGTGGGCGTTCCGAACTGTACCGACCATGAAGATCGTCCTTACAAAACTGATTATATATATATATATATATATATTGTCGATGGTGTGGGCCTCTTCAAAAATTAACTAATTTCTCCGACATGAGAAGTTTCTGCCTCCTTCATGCAACAGGTACCTCAGGCTTTAATCTGATCAAGTGGCAGCAGGGAGTGAATGTAAGTTTAAAATTGTTGCAGCAGGGAGTGAATGTAAGTTTAAAATTGCAACCTCCTGATTTTGAACTGTGGTACTAAACTTACTATGCTACCCTCTGGGTCAATTGATAACAAAATTGAATTACTTGATCTTATCACTCAGGAGAACTTCCAAGAGGTTTCTCATTAGAAAGTGCCCATGACCCGACTCGACTCGACTCGACTCATGAGAGACAATTAAAGGTGAAATAAAATGTACAATAGCAATTTTCAAATCATGTCAGGCTATTTCAGGAGTGGTGGGGTTAGTTAGCGAAGAGCGGTGTTTGTCACCATTGTACTGATCAGATATCATGTGCTGCAGTGCTGGCATGTGGTGCCAAGTTTATGCATGAGTGGGACAGATGCAATACATTAGTCAGGTGGCACCTGAGGGAGGAAGCAACTTTGACTTTATGGGGTGTCTAATTTTAGGAACAAAATAATTGGAGTGGTCCACCTTAATTGCTGTAAAGGGAAAGGGCTTTTTGAGGATGGATAAGTGGAAGGGCTCTATTTTTAATTTGACAACCCAGCTGATGAAGCTGGAATCCAAAAGATAACCCTCGTGCACGGGCACGTAAAAATACAGTTTATATAAGCGGAAAAAAGTTCATATAAGTGGAAATAGGTAACGTACTCAGAATTTAAATCCTAAACATTCAGGTGAGAACTGCCGCCACTTACTAATGAACTAAATGACTGTTTAAAAAAAAAGGCTCTACTTAATGACCCTTCGGTTTCAACTACTTGCTATTTGACAAAAAGTACTTTCAATGTTAGTTTTAAGAGTTTCTTTTAATTGGGGTAAATAAAACCCTAGAATGAGGACCACTTCACTGAGTGGATCATGCAGGACAAGATAAGGAGGAGGAGGTTTGTGGTTTGGTTCTGCAGCATAACTCTGATTTATTTGGGTGTTGCCAGCAATTAAATCTTAAAAAAAATGAGATTAATTACTGTTGGTGGATCCTTGTGGGCCCCACCCTGGTGACCCTATCCTGAGAATACTTGGTCTTTGAGAGTTGTAGTTGACGGGACGCAACTTCCCTCAATAATCAAGACAAAATCTCACCGTGGAGTATGCTATTGTTGCAGTGTAGGTGAAGATTCGATTAGGATAGTGATCACTGAATAATACCTTGAACTCCAAACCATTGGTGGTCAAGCAAGCTTAAAAACAAAGTTTTTGTCCCCTCTACTGGAGTTTCTGTGGAAAATGTGAGAACAGAGAAAGGGCCAATCAACGGTTAAAACTTAAAACACTCAGGACTGTACAGTGATTAGTGGCTTAATCACATCTTCTCCTACATTGCGTACTCTGTGCGGCATCTTCAATTTCATATTATGTAAGGGGAACATTAGACTAACCTAGTCCAAAACTCAATTTAAGAGTTTCACCCCACATTAGCTAACTTTACACTTTTTCTTTGTTGTTATGGTAGTGAATAAAAGTCACCATAAAATACGCACCGCTTGAGTTAATGGGCCGACTGTCTATCAAAAATTAAATATAATTAATGGGCCCACATTACTGATATGCGCTCTAGCAACAAGTTTTTAAAACTTAAAGGAATTTGTGACATTCCTAGGAGACAAAAAAGGATACCGTATAGCAATTGGTTTATTTACCTTTAAAATTGACGTTGATTTTACCAGCAGTGACTGCTACGATAAAAATAATTTTTTCAGCAATGAATAAATAACATGTTGCGTAACCGAATAGGAGATCAATGGATGAAAGATTGTTTAGTTACATATATTGAAAAATATGTGGTTACTAGTATTGATAATGAATCAATTATACAACGATTTCAACACATGTAAACTTGAAAATCTATTGAGGGCAGCTGTAGGAGTTTATGTATTTGGATTTTGCTTTTGGATTAAGAACTATTAGTAACAATGTATTAAAATTTATTTATTTTTTTAGAATTCAATATTATCTTTGTCGGATTATCGGAAATAGATTATTTGATAATTTTAGACTATACTTATCGAATTATTGAAAGTAGATGACAAATGTTGATAAAGGAAAAAATAAATTTATTATATTTATATAAAATAAGTCTTTTGTTAATTTCATTTACTCAAATTCTTACAGCCGTCACCGTGGATAAATTTTGATCACGTTAATCATGATTCATTGCCATCCCTATCTTGAAAGTTGCTTCTGCTTCTAGAGCCTCCAATGCCATTGATTGCAATTGGCCAACGTCTGCTCCAAGATTACTTGTGAACAAAGCAGACATACCCACATGACATCTTATCATCATCCCCACTCGCAGTCACAGATCGTCCTACCTTCATTACGCGTTACAAAAAGGGTCGCCACCAAAACTTCTGACACTTCTTCAATGTCTATCCATGTGAAGAAAGATACAGCAAATGCATCCACCCACAAGAAAAATGTGAAAAAACTCATTACCATCAAAATTTAGAATTCCAAAGCAATTCTCACTTTGGGTTTTGTTTTAAAATATCCAATATTATCAGCTTTTGTTAGCTTCACAATAATTTATAATATCAAGGAAATTCGGAAATGTATGTTACCAGAAAAGCATAATAAAATTGGTTTAAGGTTGGTGTTCAACAGTAACCTATATATATTTTTTCCAAAATTCACGCATTTTATTTAAAATACATTTGTTGCCATGAAAAATACCTTAGAAGATTTTGAGAAATGCCCAGATTTGACAATATATTAATCTTTTATTGAGACAACGGGTTTCACTTATTTCAAAATATCCAAAATTTTATTTTAAATACACTCTTCTTTCATGAAAGCTCTATAATAAAATATTGAGAAAAGCACAAATTTGAGCATATATTAAATTTTTTTGTTGAGACTATATATTTTAAAAAATAGCAGTTGTGGTCATGACTTATGAGTCTTGACTCAGGCATCAGCACCATCAATAAAACAAATAAATAAGTGTTGGCACATAGACCTACATGTATGGCCACAGTAGCTTTAACAGCTTTAGCACATGTTACTCATGACTGTTTTCTCCCAAGAAACCCTATTTTGGTATGGGATCGATCAATCAGGTTATAGCAAAAATGTTAAATGCAAATTAAGGGGCTGTAAGGAAATGCTGTTATTTATATTGGAAAAAATGGTAAAAAGAAATGACACAATGTTTTACCACAAAATATATATATGTATATATAATTTATTTATTTTTTTGCTATCAAAGGGTTCCCAACCCTTTAGCCTGGACTAATCTCTCCGGACCCAAAGGAAAGCCGGATAAACTCTCTGTAGCCCAAGTGAGGTAGTGCAATTTCGAACCTACACAATGTTGATTGCATATAATTTAGAATCTGAATTTTAATTCAATGGTCATAAATCTTGAATCAAACGTTTCAAAAAAATATATATATATATATATATATATTGAATCAAAAGAAAGCAAAATGGGTAGTCAAATTAGGAATTTTTAATGATGTGGTTATGATAATTAAACTAATGAAGTTTTTTAATCATATTAAGTGAGAATAAAACACCTCCTTACCTAACCACAAGCAATGCATATGGGTAGTCAAATTGGGACCCGAGAGATGCGTTGAACCACAAATTGTGCTCCTGCAAGTTGAGTTAGAGAAGTTCTCTTAAAGTTGGTTACAGTACTCATATATATAAAAGACCTGTGACAGGTTTGATTCAAAAAAAAAAAAAAAAGTAAAAGGAAGAAATGAGGTGCAGTAAACTGTAGATTAGGAAGTTTGGGATTAATCAATCATGCCTTAACCTTGAAAGACTATAAAATGTCTATACGCATATGTTCACGTGCTAGAAATACAGAATATATTAAAATGTAACATTATCTTGTACGAGTGCTCCAGTAAAATGATTGATACAAATTCTCTAACTCTAAAATGTCCCTCTTGTCTTGCCCCACTTGAGCTGACACACCTCCAAGTCATTGTCAAATGATTTACTTACATGATAAAGCTACAGAAGTAGCGAAAGTGCTCGGCCGTAGGAGTCCAGAGAAGGAATGGAAACTAAGCCCTCCTATGAACCAGTGGCATTCATGAAAATTTGGAGAAAACTCTTCCAAAGTTTAAGGGGAAGGGCCGTTTATTTTATGGGAAATTTTTGAATTCTTAAACATAGTGAAATTTCTGAATGCTCCTTCGGGCATTCAAGAATTCTACCAAAATATAAAGATGGTGGAATTCTTGAATTTTCAATAATTATTTTGGACTTTTTATGTGGCTAGAACTCAAAAAAATTAATATAGAAACAGTGTATTTGGAGATTTTAAGTGACAAAATATCACATCATGTCTAATAATTTCCAACATGGTGAATTCTTGGTAAAAATTCTACAAAAGAAACGGTCCCTAATTGTCATTGTCATGGCTTTCATCATCTTCATTATTATGAAAAACTTGCCCTACTAAACTAGGTTAGGAGATTGAAGTACGTCGTATAAAGACTAATTGTCATTGCCGTGGCTTTCACCATCATCATCATTATGTAAACCTAGCCCAACTATGCTAGGTTAGCAGATTAAAGTAGTATTCTCTTAGGATTGATTGATGTCAAAATAAGGGATTCTCCAAAGGAGACATTTTTCTCATACAGATCCTCATTTTCAAAGGATGTATATTGTCTATAATGATCTTAGCGTAGGAATGGTCCAACATGTAGGTTTCGTCTCTCCACTTCGGCACTTCCTGTTATAGATAAAGCCTAAAGGTCTCTTACACTCATCTACTTCTATGAATGACCTTTAAAGCAGGCTTTAACTCAAATTTAGTACCCATTCAAGTTATTTTGGGCATCCAATTGAACATGCAAATTCTCGCACCCATCCTATTTATCTACTGTTGGGATGAGGAAGCTTTAAAGCCCTTAAAAGTAAAAGCTTTTTAATTAGGTGATTTTCATGGTTTTCACATGGATAAACTATGGCGAGTCCTTTTAAAACCTCTGAAACCCCGTGATTGTCAAGATTGGAAATGAGTATTACAGTGATCGATCATTTTCAAGGTAAAACAATCTACCTTTCCTGAAAATGGCTTCATTCAATTTATTTAGCAGTTAGATTCATTGGACACATGTTGCAAAATCTTAAAATTCATTCATCTTAGCATGGGAAAGTGGAAACTATGTATCACTTCTTCCACGGAGGATGAATGGGACGTAATAAATTTTACTAGTATTGGGCGGCACCCGCGCGCCACACTTCTTTATGAAGTGGGAGTGGGATGTGTTATTCTATTCTCAGCATGTGAGCAACCTTTGGGATTGCAAATAGAAATTAAAGATTTCTATTTCGGGTGACCTATATTTTTAGGTTTGCCAATTTGATCATAGCTCATAATCAATGTTTTCGTTTTCCCATATTAACCTAGTTCATTATGACCATATGCATCAAGAATCCTCCCTCTATTCTCTCACCCCTTTACACTAGTGTGTGTGTGTGTGGTTTTTTTTTTTTTTTTTTTTTTTTTTTAACCCAATCAAGGTTGTTGGGACCACGAGAGATCCATGAAAAAAGCTTGCTCTTACGGTAAGAGACGCCTGCAGTGCAAGAAAAAAGATGCCTGATTGTGTATGAAAAGGAAGATGTAAATCAAATCTTGGACGGTTAGGTGATAAACAGAGTACACAACAAATCGGGTAATCCATGCACCCACACTTGCATTTAGAGGAGAATATCCTCTTATGAGTCTATTTTGTGAGTCCCACTTAGATACATGTTTATCAATTGAAAAGGGCCAAATGAAGAGGTCTTTTTTTCAATGAGGGAAGCTAAAAAAATCTGTCCGTATCTCTTGATTTAACAGCATTAAAGTTTAAAGGGATCTCAACTGTAGATTTCTTTTAGATTAAGCCCAACAGTAAGTGAAGGTTCATTAATCATAAAATTAGGCCTGATGGGAACTCATGAGATGGTAAGATTATCAAAAGGGTTATGGTAATAAGAGGTAAGCCTCAGTTGGCCCCATAGTGCTAGACTACGCATGGAGTCCGTTTATACGAGATCCTTTTCTGTAGCTGGCTACACCTAGTTTTACCGCATCCATGCATATGCATATTTTATACTTGCAAAGATTTGCTATTGTAGCACACTTGATGCTCAAAGATGGCCGATTAGCTAGAGGGTCAATGTGACCTGAAGAGGCAAAAGGAGAGTGATTATAAAAGGCTAACCAAATGGTCCAATTAAATGAATATGTATTTATGTATAAATTAATGTGGATCAACCATCCAAGAATTAGAACAAATTTAGTTGTGGGTCCACTTTGTTAATCTAAGGTAGGCTTTAATTCTTTTTATAAAAAAAAAACATACAATATTGAGTGTTGAATTGCGATAAAATGTTATTACAAAACTAGTAAAATAGAGCTTTTAGTCTACTTGTGCTACTACCTAGGGGTCACAGGGGTTTTCCCCGGCATCTCTTTGGGCCCGGAAGGAATAGTCCAGTCTAAAGAGTCGCGAATCCTTCGTTAGCAAAAATAAAATAAAATAATAATAATAAGATAAAATAAAATAGAGCTTATATCATCTATTAGATACTGGTTTAATCCTTTATAAATATACGAGTTTTCAATAAAAGTGAAATAATATTCAATAGTGTGTCGAATGAACATAATTTAGAAATATCTCTCATGTGTGACTATGAATCTTTTTTGAAAAAGTGGTCAAATCCTTGAATTCGGATCCATTAAAATTTATAAGGTGTTTCCTATATGCTTTCAGTGAGTGGGGATGTGTGGACCCACCTATTGATAGTTAGAACCATTAAAATTGAATGTCGTCACCTCCAACGGCATATCCTCAAACTTTTACTGCAATAGAAGTGCATAATCCAGTAAGATTGAGCATATAACTGATATTTTAGCTAATGAAGATTATTAATAATGCATAATTAGTTCGTTCTAATCACAAATATCATTTATATACACAATTTTATAATGGGGTCAACTTTTTTTTTATAAATTCTGTGGATATATTTATAGAGTGGATGACATTCAATTCTACTTGTTCAAATTATAAATAGGTGGGCCCGGAGATAGATTCTACATACCCTAATCCCACACATGGAAAAGACGCAGGAGAGAACACACGGAATCCATGCACTCTGAGATTTTGGAGGATACGTGTATGCAATACAATTATTTATACTGGATGTGGCAAATCGTGATTGATATACTTATTATTAATGTTAATGTGGGATAAATTCTCACAACAAAATTCAAATTCTAAAAAAGCCGATAGTACGTGTGTGATAATGCATCCGGCCAATGAATGGGTGTGTGAATTTGCATCGGGACAATGAGATGAGACACTATTTAGTGTATCGTAAAAATGGCGACAAAACCCATGGTGTCGACCGAATCTTAAACAGCAGGCAACAAGAAAAGGCCATGTGATTTTACACGAGCAGCAATATTAAGGACATTGTATATGATTTGCCTTGTTTAAAATGTCTCACATGCCTAATTGAAATTAGCTTCAGCACTGATGGATCCATACAACACCCATCATAAAAAATAAAGAATGGGACCGACCCCCCCACCCCACATCTGTTTTTCCCCAATGGTGTTTCATCATTACAGTCCTATTTCTCATAATCCCACTAGGGCTAGCCTGTGTAGCCCAAGTACCCCACTACACGCACATTTCCAATAGATTCTTCCCAACGCCTATCCTGCGCCGGGATCAGATAGATATGCGATAGGTTCAAGTCCCATAAGATTTCTAGATGGGGTCCCACCTGATAAAATCTGCATACCCCATGGATGCATCAAATCACAATCGAATCAGGTTTCCTCTGGCCACCCTATCCAATAGACTCTATCAAAGCTGCACGCACGTACTACGTTCATTCTGCCATTATCTGATGGACCAAACCACATGCCTGCTTAATTCAGATTTCAGAGATACGACTGTACCTTTGCCAGGTATTGAAACGAGTTGATATAAATATATATATATATATATACACGGGGAAATTGATAGGCGAGGAAAATTTTTCTTTTAAATATGAATATTTTTTTCATGCATATAATCGTTTTGAAATTTTTCTCTTTTTGTACATGAAAATTTTTAATTATTGAAGTGTCCATCACCCTATAATAAGGGATGGATGCACATTAATATTCTATATATATATATATATATATATTTATATATATGTGTGGAGATACTCTTATGAGAGATGCTCGCACCTTACTATGAGAGATAAGGTGGGGTCATTTACATCCATATCCAATACCAACAACTTAAATATGAGAACCCACACTCTTATCTCTCATAGTAAGATGAGAGATGCTCTCACAGGAGCACCTCCCATATACATATATATATATATATCTAAATTCCCTATTTCGTCCAAACAGTAAACCTGTTTGGATGAATCAGGGGCTGCCACGTGAGGGGGCAAAGGAAAGAGAAGGTGCAGCATCCCGTCATTCACCCCCTTTCATATATATATATATATATATGGATATTCTTATGTATCCCTCCCACACCATATGGTGAGGGACAAACTTAATGGGGCCCACATGTGGACCTACTAATCATGAGACTTGTGGGGGATGGGAAGAGACACCTTGGATGAGATCATACATCAAATTTGAGATCAATTTTATGCCTCTAACCCCTTCATTCGTGACCCACAAATTTAATGACTTTATATTAAAGGAAATTTTTTTATCCCCGATCAAACGGTTCAATCAATTTGTATATGTGAAAATCTAATGGGTCTAGTATATTTAAAGGGTTCCATGTGTGTGGATGGTTTAGATGTATTATAAAGTCAACCCTAATATGTTGTCTCTCACCATAGCATGGTGACATGAATATTTCTCATATATATATATATATATATGGAAAATTCTCAAGAACTCCCCGTGATTTGTCCAATGAGATAATGTCACTTCACATTGTTTATGCCAACTCATATTTATTTACTCACATTTATTATAGGAGTGTGTAGGAGAGAGAATAAGAGATGTGAAAGAGAGAAAATAGGAGATTTGAACTCCTAAAAAATCGGATGCATTGGATGATTTAAAAGAGTAGACTGCACTAAATAGTCAAGCCTTATGGAAATTGCAAGTTTTCCCTAGTGCTCAATATGATGGCAGGCCGACTTCCTATTTGATTGAATTTTGTTGAAGGATATGATGGTGGGCCCACTTCCTATTTGATTGAGTTTTTTCAAAGGCTAATAAAAAGTTTGGGCGGAGGTCCCTGAACATTTGGTTTTAAAGGCTAAGGTCCACAATAACTTATCGTACCGCCGAAAGTCCTTTCATAAAAATGAGGCAGTGAAAAAGACAAAAAAACCCCTTGTACAGGTCAGTAAAGGCAGACCTTAGACAAATTTATCTGAGTTTTAGCAAAACTCAGAACTGAACCCAACATCTTCCTTCTTAGTTCTGTTCCTGGGTTCTATAACAGAAATCGATGGCTTAGAGGCAACTGCTGCAACGGTCTTCTTCTTCCTCTCCGGCGATGGCGTAGCGCAAGCGGGATGGTGGCAGTTGGCGGCGAGCAACAACGGCGGTGATGCCGACCGTCCACGGCGAATGCAGTAGCAGCGGAGGTGTGGCTTAACATTGTACATACCCTGTGGGCACTTGGGGTCCTTCATGCTGTCCAATCCATGTTTCTTGATGGCGAATTCCACGTCTGTTTTTCGAAGATGGATATAAAAAAAACGCTTGCAACAGATCACAAGTAAAATACACAAATGGCTCCCTTAACGTTTTGACTGTTAAAAGTTCTTTACACTACACATGACTAATCCAATTCAGGGCGAGAATTATCTTCAAACAATTACAAGGAAGTTTAAAGTCACCTGTTTTCCTTCGGTCCGGTGATGTTTTCTGTAACAAGAATGGAAAAAATCCGGCTGCAGAACTCAGATAAATTTGTCTGAGCTCTGCCTGAAACTCAGATAAATTTGTCTGAGTTCTGCCAGAAACTCAGATAAATTTGTCCGAGTTCTGGCAAAACTCAGATAAATTTATCTGAGTTCTGCCAGAAACTCAGATAAATTTGTCTGAGTTCCGGCAAATTTATCTGAGTTTTTTGTCCAGTTTATCAAAGATTCTGGAAAATTTATCAGAGCTCGGCGACAACAAAAAACAGAATATGAAAAATTAGATTTTAATAAAAATCGAAATCCAAAATAAGAACACTTGATGACCACGATCCAATCGAGAAAAGAGAGAGGGAAAACAAGAAAATTCAAATCAGTTGTAGACAGAAAGATAGATTTGGAAGAGACTTCAAATGAACAAGTAAGAGAAAGTAAAACCGTTATCATCTTTGAAGAAATGAAAGAGAGAAAATCGGGAAGTCATGGTGGCGACGAAATGTGCTCTGCAACGATAATCCACGACCATGGAAACGAACAAAAAATGAAAAATGAGAGAGAAGAAGAATGAAGGATTTCTCTGGGACAAAAAAGAATAAGAGAGAACTTTGCCTAGAAATGAGGGTTGAAAGGGGCAAATTAGTCATGAAAATATATGACGTGGCATATTAGGGACCTTTCACCAAAATATCTACAGCTGTCTGGATTAGAGACATTAGAGAAAAAGTTGTTGTCCTTGATGCCTTAGAAGACTGTGTACAGGGACTTTTGGCTAATTTACCCTAAATTTTAACTGAACTAATTTAATTTTATCAAAAGAGGAAACTTTAAAAGATGATCTAAGCAGTAAGATTGACGAAAATAGGCCATGCATCATGGTCCCATGTCACCTAAGCCTTTGGAGCAAATTGATGAAAGGAAAGAAAAGAAACGTGCTGGCTGGACAGGACGAGTCGTTTTCTGCCACGTGGGACCCAGTAGGATTGTATTATTAGGATAGAGAGCGAGATAATATTCGCATATGCCATGACCCTTGCCCGTTTCGCCGCGGGAGAGGCCACTAGCAACTCAGGGTCCGGACTCGCCTGCATGTCCTAACACTAGAAAGGATTAAAAACACAGAGAAAAACCTCAACCGTCCAGATCACGCCACGTTGCAAGTGAGAACTGCGATAAAAGGACACGCGTGCCTGCAGCAGCAAAGCGGATCAGCCAATCGACCGACGAGAAGCCATGGAGTTTGAGAACCTGAACTTCTGGTCTCCGGAATCCGGCGATTCGGACGGCGTTTTCCGGCAGATTCCAGACTGTCCGTCGGCCATCTTCTCTCCTATTCAGTGCGATTACGGATCGTACCTGGAGTACATGGAGATGGAGCTTCTTCAGGGAGGTGCGAGGGAGCCGATGATGATGATGATGGAAGAAGAAGAAGAAGATAAGAGCGGCGGAGGGAACGAGGAGGAAGAGCCGGAGGAGGACGATAATGGCAGAGGAGAAGGAGGTGTGGTGTTGGACGGTGGAGCGACCGATGATGGCATTTTGGGGAATGGCGGTTGCAAGAATCTGCTTTCAGAGAGAAATCGGAGGAAACGATTGAACCAGCAGCTCTTGGCGTTGAGATCGCTCGTGCCCTGCATCTCCAAGGTTAGTTCCTTACACTAGTAACAGATCATCATCTTTACATTTTCCCCCTCTCATCTCGAAATAGCCTTCTCAATTCCTTCTTTCTTCCCTCTACTATTACATCCTTGGCTGCTGTGCATTTTTATTGGAACTGCTTTGGCCGATCTGAACCGTTGACCAGGTGATCGGTTTTAAATAGATAGTTTGCTAAGAAGTTAAGAATGATAATGATCTTGATGATGGAGGACATTCGATCTCTCTGAGATTTAATGTAATGGCTAGTTTGATGCTAATCAACTCTAACAGGTACAGGTTGGATTTCATAGTATCACTGCACGTTGATGATGGAACCGATCATCTCCAGTGCATTTTTTTTCCTGCGTTCCATTTGCTTGAGTCGTCCTTGTGTGGCCCAGGGATGTGCAGAAAAAGCGAGATCGTGAGAACATCCTGGTGGCCCAGGGATGTGCGGAAAAAACGAAACCGTGAGAACATCCTGGTCGTAAGTTCAAAAAAAAAAAAATGTAGCCATTGACCTCCTGTTTTCTGTAATTTTTTTTTATTTTTTTTATAAATTGAAATGAAAAGGAGCGAGAAAACAAAATTACATAAGAAAAAAGAAGTTTTATGAAAAGTTTTTTTTTTTTTCATTTTCGATACAATATTATAAAGGAAAATGTTGTCACCAGATGAAAGTATTTCCGTGAAATCATTATGCATCAAACATGAAAAACGAATTTTTCGTGAAAAATCATTTATTTATTTACCCAACTATCATCACACGATCATCTTAGCCAGCGTCAGCTCATATGGATGGTGACTACAAGCTAGATGGAGGTTAGCCACTGTGGGAAAGTATCGAGTGGTCATAGGTGGGTCTGAATCGAACTACTGATGGGGCTTCATGGGATTAGCCGATTATTGCATTGCAGTGATCATTTCCTTCTAATCTGCCCCATGCGGCCATCCACCACCTTCGATCTTTCATCTCGGTTTATTTTTAGAATATGTTTGGGCATGAAGTAAAAATGAGGGAGAGGGAGTGGGAGAGGAGAGGGGAAAATGGAGGATGAGGTAAAATAGAGGGTGTTTGGGAAGCGGGGGAGAGAAAGTGAGGGATGAAAATTTTAAAATTTTATTTTAAAATTTTTCCTTCAAAAATAAAATAAGAAGGGAAAAAAGGGTGACAAAAAGGAGATTTTTTCTATCCCTCATATTAAACAAGCAAGAGAAGAAAAAAATTAAGGATCCCTCCCATTCCATCTCCTTTTATTTTTTTTCTCCTAAAATTTTCCCTCCTCTTCCCTCGAGGGTTAGAAAACGCCTAAATGGACATAACATTGGCAGGACTCCCAGGGTTAATGTATCACTATTATTCTCCATTGAAAACACGTGTCTGGAATACGGGTCATGATCCATTCAACACGTGTATGAGATCTGGGCCATTTAAAAGTTCATCATCCGAACACTGATGAGTGCTACTGTACTAGTGATCGAGCGGTCAAAGAGTGAAAAAGCCAAGGTCCACATGATCCTACTCCCTACGGCAATCCAAACTGGTTTGGGAGTGGGCCCCACCGAAGAACTCTTGGGTATTCCCAAGGGACGTTCCCTACAGCCAGGACCAACCCCAATGCGCGGAGCCGTGCATTTAGCCCTACTGGATTTATTTGAAAGTAGGAGTCTTTTAATAATGCTGTCTTATAAGTGTCAACTTTTTTAGATAGGGCCCACTAGATGAGCTAGTTGCATCACCACGTGTGTCACATGTCTGGGACGATGTGCCGAGTCTTTTTTTTGACAGAAGATAAGTTAATGTGTATTAATTTATTGTTTGGTGTGGGAGCTACCTATTGGTTGGGTCATTGGTTTAGATCAAGCCTGGCCCTCTGGTATTAATGAGGGACCATGTGAAAAGTCTTCGGCAATATAAAATAATGGTGGCTTCTCTAATGTTTGGTTTTGTATTTTTCAAAATTTTCTTCTAGAAGAGTTTTGCATTATAGTACTTAATCACTTATAAAATATCTTAACAAAGTAATTTTAGAAATTTCTAGGGTTTTTATTGCACCGTCGGCAAAACCGGATTGATTATTTATTTGTTTATTTATTTTGGGGGGTTCTGGTTTTAGTTTGCCCAATGTTGTTACTTTTTGTTATGAAAGTTATCTCGACCCCACTGCATACTACACATGGCAGTAGATTATATGATTAGGCCACCAAGAAGGTTATCTGATGAATTTTATATAAGGCAACATTTTAATAATTTGATTAGGTAGTTTAATATTTGATTAGGTAGGCTTTCGGACACATACCTGAACATTTTTTGGTGGTCGACCACAACTGATGTTGAAAAATTTATTGTGATGGCCTTTCTCGAGGATTTCTTTTTGCAATTTCATCATATTTTTTTCTAATTGAAATGTTCGCAACTATTATTTCAGGCTTTATATTTGAATTCTGATAAAATTTGACGCGGGATCTCCACCTTCCTAAATCCACCTTTTTTTTTTCTTTTTCTTTTGGTTATGAGAGCGACAGTATTAAAAACTAATTAATAAGTAAAATTTATCTAAAGATTTGGTTCAAGATAAATTACAATAAAGGAATAGAATTCACATGGTAGACCCAGCGCGTGATTTGAATAAGGCTTTGATTGTGGTGAGGATGATGAGTGGTCGGTCTTGTATCCTTCCATAAACCCTATGTCCAATGATCTTGATATGAAGTTGACGCTGAATTGTCTCGTTCACGGTTGACCCAGTAACCGAAGGTCTTTTGTTTTCGTCCTTTCTTTTTCTTGCACGGTTTTGGTTGGATGGAGGTGTTTAATTGAGATAATATTCTTTGTAAATCACATCATTAGAATGATGTGCCGGGTCGTGCTGTGTCGTTTACTTGACCGAAACTTGATTGGGTTCGAGCTGTAAAGGCTGGATTCACAACATTTACTTGAATTACCCACTCTTCACGGAGACTTAAATTGACAGGTCTGGATCTTCTGGCCTAGGATCTCTCTTTAGTGGGGCTCTTATTAATCTTTAAACCGCTCAAAATAGATGTGCCTCTTTTATTTTAGTCTTCCTCAAATTCTACTATGCCCACATCTTTATCGGATTAATCACTTACATTGCAGTGAAATTTGGGAAAGGATCTAAATAAGAGGAGGGTATTTATGTTTAGACCAATTTTGACATAAGCCCTTTGAGCAGGCTAAAGGATTTGAGTCCTGGTCCGACCATCTGGGGAAGGAGTGGAACTCCATAGGAAGGCTCCTCTATTAAAAATGCAAGCCCCTCAAAATAAATTCCCTGTAGATATATCTTGTATTTCCAAAATTTACTTCATTATAAGTTGGTCTCACCATGATCTAAGTTTATACTAAATCTTACCAGGAGTTGGGGAGACCAACTCCTGGTTTGGATAAAATTTGAGGATATCTACATTAGGGATCACATTTTTTAGCGGCTTGGATTTTCTATAGGGAGCCCCACTTTGGAGCATCCACTCACGGGAATTGTGTGAAATGTTCTTTGATCTGGATTTCAAGGTTGTCACGTGAGTTGGAGCTTCGAGGTTCTTACATTTGAGGATATCAATGGATTGAAATTGAAAAAAGCATATTGATAGCAGGGATCAATGTACAGCTTATATGTTTTCCTTGTTTATTTATATCTACTTATATGTCTTCACCCTTGTTGCAAGTGTTTGAACAAAGGGTCATCATAATTCAAGCTGCTTAACATGCTAGTACGATCTTTCTAATTTTTAAAGAGAGATTAAGTGTAGCTATCATGTAACAGCACAAAGTGCAGTGCTTCCCAAGTACATCTTAATCATCCCCATATTTTTCACTAAATTAAAGTGATATCTGAACACATCTTCAATTAGGAACGATGATTGGATCTGAAGGCAGCGCCCCGTTTGAGAATGAATTGAACATTCTTCAGGGGTGCACTGTATTTCATAGTTCAGATCAACCCAACCGCCTTGATCATTTTAATATTTAAGCCGTTTAAGGTGTGAGCTGTATGAGCATGGACCTTATTTTTATAGCATGTCATTGTAATAAAGAATTAGGAACATTGCTTTCATCAAATAAAAATCATGAGTGTTTCTGTTCAGTTCTCAATTATTCTCATTCTTAAACATTACTTTTCTGACGACAAACAGGCTGACAATGGGACAACTGAATCATCCATACATCTTTTGCTTGTCTGTAAGCTATGAGTGGGATTCTTAGGATAAGGAATAGCTTCTCTGACTCGATTTGGAAATGGGGAATTTGTTAAATCTGAGTGAGAGTGTGTAAACTTTTTAGTTACTTGTTACTTGCCTGAGTCATGTATTTTACTTGATTCGTCTAACTCTTCCAACTCATGTGACTTCAGCCAAGTCATGTATTTGACTAAACTTGGCAAACTCTTCCAAGGCATGTGACTTGGGCCAAGTCATGTATTTGACTTGGCAAACTGTCCCAAGTCATGTGACTTGGGCCGAGTTATGGTGTGTGCTTTCCCTAATTTAATTTATTTAAGATTTTTCAAGTAATAGTTTATTTCTAGGGATACACCTACTATTTCAACATTAACCTAACTGTACTTCATTCTAACTAATAAAAAAGGGTTAGACCAACCTTATACAGTGGACATCAAATGTTAAGGAGACTATTTATTTGCATAAAATAAATAAGAATATATATATTTATGGATTTCACACTGATATGAGCTCTACCGAAGCATTATTAAAGAGGGTAGGGGTAGGCATGTCAAACGGGCAGGCACGGCCTGCTCCAAACTTGGCCCGCCCTACCAAGGAAAAACCCTGGCACGGCACGGCACGGCCTGCCATGGGTTGGGCTGGAGTGAGGCAGGCCGTGCCAGGCCGGCGTGCCAAGCGTGCCTCTTCCGTATTTTTTCCGTATTTTTTTTTTCTTATCAGTATTAAAAATAAAAATTGAAACACAAGTATGGAGAATAACAAATATATTTAAGTGGTTCGGTCAAACTCAACCTACTCCACTGAGAAGAGAGAACCATTTGGATCTTAGCTCTTGAAGGTTTCTAAATAGAATTACCTTCAAAACCTTACAATCTTTTTTAGAAAATAAAAATAAAAAAAGAATGAAAATTTTATATATTTACAAATTACAATAAAGGAAAAAGTAAAAAATCAGATGCGCAGTCCACTAATGTATTCTGCTGGATCATAATCTTCCATTGATGTCAACTATTGCTTCCTCTTATCTGCCAAATACCAGTCTCGTAGGCAAACACAACACTCCGTTGTTTCTTCAGTTAGATTTGTTCTTCTGTCATCCACCACACGTCCACCTGCACTAAATCCTGTTCTGATGCTACAAAAGACATTGGAATAGTCAATAGATCACGAACCATGGCGCGAACATCGGATAAACGCTTTCTTATTGCTTCCACTAAGCTAAAAGGTCAAAACTAGATGCATCCTGCACATGTATTACACCAACGTCAAGATACGATGATAAGTCTGTCACAGTGTTACTTGAGGTTGAGTTGGATGCCATGCCCGTGGATAGGGAAGAATAACACACGTCTTCACTCACCAATACCTGTTTGCTGGACTTTTGAATGGCCCACACTAAGCCCAGTTGTACCCATTTGCTCATAATAAAATTAAAAAAAGTACTTGTAAATTTGCTCTTATATTTGAAAAAATATTTAAATCTATATAATTCATATTTTTATTTATTCCATCAATAAAAAACTGTACACCACTTAATTTTAACATTGGATCAAATATAGTAGCTAAATAAAATGTCATTGGAGCCTATTTCCAATATTTATTAAATCTTTCTTCCATGCTCTAAAAGTACTACTCAGTAAAGAATGATCTCTAAATCTACTAAATTGTAAAGTAATTTTAAAAAGTTTCATTAGATGTGGGATAATAAATCCTGGAAAAAATAATGTTGAAGTATAAAAAGCTTCTAATAAATCTCTTATATGGGCATATAACTTCCAATGTTCATCACTAATCATCAAATCTTGTGCATGAAAAGCACAAAATTCATTCAAAACAGTTTTCGGGTCAAGTGCCTTGTTTAACAAATCTTACATAGAATTCCATCTATTTTTACGTCTTTAGGCATTTTAATAGCTGATATGTCTTGCCTCGCACATATTTGGGCATACAATTGTCTTCTCTGTGCAGAGGAGAAAATAAATCTAGCAATGTCTTTAATAGCATCTGTGTAACTTATAATATTTTTTTAAACCAACATTTGCAATGAGATTTTAAGATGTGACATACACATCTATTTTGACAGATAGAACTATCTATCAAAGTTGCAAGTGGCATCTGCATTCTCATTAATTCAATAGCCACTGCATTATTACTAGCATTATCTAAAGTTACAGATAAACTTTTTCCTTAATATTATATTCATCTAGCTTTTTCAAAATAAAATGTACTTATTCTAGTGTCATTGTGTGGCCATTCAAGGCAGCTAAAACTAATTATACGTTTATTAATAATCCATTTTGCATCTATGATATGTATAGTAATACAAAGAAAAACCATCAACCCCTATAGAAGTCCACATATCTGTGGTTTTTTGGCTATTATACCAGGTAATTTTTATATTTGTTTTCTCTTCCTGCTTGAGTCTGATAGCATTATTTCCGGCTATATTCTTGAAATACTGTGAAATTGTGGTTGACAGTATTTCTGGACCAATTCTTCAAAAAACTTATTTTCAACAAAAGAAAATGGTAATTCGGATAACACAATCATTTTAACTAGATTTTGTCTAGTACTTTTGTGAATTAAAAGAAAAAAGACCCAAACTGCTACTACTACTAACACCACCAATAATAGAGATTTGGGTTTGTGAACCAGGACTTCCTGTCCCTGCATCCGCCGACTTATGTAAGGCTAACATTTTTGCCTATGTCTTGTCAAATAGCCGGTATCCAATTTTGACTCGCACCATAAATCTTACTAGAAAATTTGCATTTTGCTTTTTCAACTTTCTTTCCATTTTCAATAACATCAAATCTTGTAAATATCTTCCAAACTAGTGAAGTTTTATTCCTCTTTGTTGGTTTACAGGAACTCTGAGGAAAGGGGTGGTAAATCACTATTTCATTTTGTAATTCAATAAATCTTCTTCTACCCCTAAATTAACGGTTGAAGATTCTATGAGAAAATCTTCTAGCCATATTTTAAAAAAATAAAATTTATAAATAATAACAATAATTGGCTAATTGCCTTCTTTCATCTTTTGTGATAATTAATATAAGAAAGGGGAAAAAATGAGAGTTAATATAATATAATATAAACTTATATATATGGAATCTCAAATTTAAATAATATAAATACTCTAAATCTTTGAAGGCCCCCTTTTATCTTATCTCTTGATGAGTTGATCTTTAGCCCTCTAAAAACTTCTTAGAGAGAGTGAAAGAGTTGAATGCTTTGAGAGAGAGCTAGAGAATGTAAAAGAGAGAGAGTAGTGTAAATTGGTGAGGAATGAGTGTGTGAATTGGTGAGGAATGAGAATGGAGGGTTATGGGTATTATAGACTTAGTAAAATGAAAAATGACACAAAATACCCTTATATGACTGTTTTATAGCTGTTTGGGGGGGGTTGGTAAAATGGACTTAAAAAAAAAAAAACTAGTTGTTTTTTGCTGTTGGGGCGGGCCTCGCGGGCCACATAGGTTAGCCACGTGCATGCTTGGCGGGCCGGGCCAAATGGGCCAACGGGCCCAGTTGACTGGTTCGACCTGGCCCGACCCATTTGACATGCCTAGTTAGGGGTGAAGGATCTTGAGGTGTGGATGAAGGATATGAGTGGAGGTTTATATGAGACGCTGACATTCCTAGGTATTGAATCACTAGGGTGATAGCTGAGAATTCATTTACCATCTTCTGTTTCCATTGAATGGGTGGTTATTTGATAGTCATTTGTGAATATTTTTCTTTAATGTCCATTTGTTTCATCAAAGGCATAGTTATTTGATAGTCATTTATGAGTACTCACCTTTAATTCTTCATTTTTAATAATTTATAGCGATGCGATTCTAGTGAGGCTCTAAATTGACCCGTGGTTACTACTTTACTCCACAACTTCTCTTCAGCCAAAAATTTGTGTATCTTTCTTTCAAGCTATATAACCAAATCATTTCTAATGTATGAAAGTTATTTTTTCTATATATATTATTATTTTTTGTTCTGATTTATGGGTGTTGTATTCGCGAAGTGTGTTTTTTGTTTTATGATAATTAGATTTAAAAAGTGTTTCTGCATGTCAACATGCTAAACTTAGCAATAGAATGGAAGGTTTAAACCTAGTATAGTAATTTGGCTTTATTTTTGTTTATGAAAGAGTTAATTTGCACATTTTTCAATTTTTATGATAGTAGAATATTTTTAATAGTTTCTTGAAATTCCGGAATTTTTTTTATAACTTTCACTATTTAAAATTATGTTTATTTCTAAAATTTATTTTCCAGTTTTATATTTTCTAATCACTAAAGCAATTCCTGAATTGCCAAGTTGACTCCACTCTTTGGCTTGCTTATTTCCACCATATAAAAAGATGGTAAATGCACAAGGTTATTATAATGGATAGTTGGTAGAAAATCTATATCCGCTGATATTTAAAGTGGCCTCTATCAAGGGCCGGCTCTGCTAGACCCTAGATGATGGTCAGGAATCAAGGAAAGTAGTATTGAAAATCTTCGTTGCCATCATGGAAGCCTTCTGATTAGTGGGACTTGCTACATGATATTGAATGTCTGTAGTGTCTATGCTTAATTTTGGCCGCTGAATGGGTACTCTTTGTCTTTAGTTTTCCTTGACTTCTTTCCTTTAGACATTGTTTAATGCTACTAATGACTTAAATTATCTGCGAACCTCTTTTTCAGATGGACAAGCGATCAATCCTAATGGATGCAGCCACGTATCTGCAGAATCTTCATAGAGAAATAGAGGAGGTTAAGAGAGAAATAGCAACTCAGGAAACTTCTGATACCTCTACAACTAGCTCGGAATCGAATCTACCATCTCCAGAGGAAACCATTCAGTGCAATGAATCTTCGCCACCCCAACACCAGATACTGAATGTACATCTTTTTCTGCAGATCTTCTAATAATGCACTTAAGGTTCAATTACATAATACATGCTTTCTCTCTCTTCCAGATCGATATTGAGGAAATGGATGAGCGGACGTTCGCAGTCAAGGTGGTTTTTCAGGAGGGCTCAAGGGGCAGTGTGTCAGGTTCAGTGCATGATTGAGTCGTTGGGATTGAAACATCTCGAACACATGGACGCATGAGATTGATCGGCATCAGATGATCACCACATCATTTCTCCAAGTAAGGATTTGGGATTGAGACTGGACCGCTTAAAACAATATCACAAAATTTGAAAAGAGAAAAAAACTCTTGCACAGAGAAAACCTTTTGGCTGGGGCTTGGTCTTAGAACTTGGACTTTAGTGTTCACAAGTTGCACCATAGGCTTGGTCTCTGTGTAAAAGTTTGGGCGTCGATGAGACTAGATCTAGTTGAAAGCTTACAGGGAAAAAATTAAAAAACAACGACAACAATGTTTGATGGCAAAATGTATTAATCAGAACTTGGCCTGGTAATAGACATGAGTATTTAAAAGAAGCGTATTTTTAATTGACGTGTGTGGAATTAATGTCATTTGGTTTTGTTCGTTTCCAGGTAAAGAAGCAGATGAACCTTACACCAGAAATACTAAAGGTGCAAATTAACAAAGCTGCCTTCAAGTTTGGCCTGGATGTTGACATGGATGATTAGATGCTGCCATCAGATGTTAAGCATTTGTGCTGTATTTTTATCGTGTTCTTCCTTTTGTAATGTCGATGAATGAATGTTTTAAAGTTAAGTGAACATAGAGGAATGGTTTTTGGAATTGAATTATCGATCACGGCTAAGAGATAGTAGATGGAGCAACTTATGCTCATGGATCAGCCTATTATGTTAACGATGTGTCTCCTTTCAGTTTTTAGTGGCATAAATGCTTCAAATTATCACCAACTAACTAATCAGGCGATGGATCTGATTTAGGCCATGGTTTTTAATGTATGGGTTATGGTCTCATGGATACTGAGAGATGAAAGGTCTAATCCTGAAATAGTTGTAGGACTCACATGGACTTGGACCATCTGAGGTCACCTATTTTAGGATATAAGACCTTTCATTCAAGTTTCAAGCCTCTACGTCGCAGGTCTTGGCATGAACTAGTGTGTGCCCCGACAGGCTAAATTCAAAAAGGCTGTGGGCCTGTGATTGATTAAGCTATCCCTCGATTCTTGAGTTTCTTATCTCTTTTTGTTTTTCTGAGGTTCAAATGTCCATGCCTAAATAGATCTACAAACAAAGATGACAAGCAATAAAGCATACGCGGACTGATTAAGGCTGCTGGTTTCAAATAATAGTTGCTATTTCTTGTTGAAGATTTTCAGAATTATGAAAATCAATATTATTTGAGTCTTTTGAAAATCAACATTGAAAACCCTTTCTAAAACCAACATTGAGAACCCTTTCTAAGCATATTGATTACGTTTGTTTATGACATGTTGAATTTTCACACATGAAAGATGTGAAATAAATTAAGAATCTCTTTATACGTCGGGTAGGTTGTTGTGTCAAATTCTCACATTGTCTTTTATTTTTGGCAACTTTATACCCATGAAACCTCAAACATTACATTTCACTTTAACGTTTATAGTTTTTGAGATACATGAAGACTTTATATATATTTATATATTTCAAACCTGTTAACTGCTTCTGTATCAGAACCAGAAGCATTGTGTTGTGCTTTACACTATGTTTGAGAATGAGGTAAAATGAGGGGAAGGTAAATGGAAGGGGAAAATGGAGAGAAAGTTAAAACAAAGGGTGTTTGGGAAGGGGAAAGGGAAAGTGAGGGAGGAGAATTTGGGGGTAAAATTGTTAAAATTTTACCCCCAATTTTTTCCTTCAAAAATGGGGAGAAAGTCAGAGGCAAAAAGGTGATCTTCCTTCCCTCAAACTAAAAAAACAAGAGGAGAAAAATTAAGTATCCTCCCCTCCCCTCCAAAAAAAATAAATAGAGACGTCTATATCTTAGATATCCGTATCTCGTTTTCATATGCCATGCTAGAAGACAAATGACCCAGAAAATAGATTTCTAGCACATCTCAATTCAAAGGTCCTTTTCTACTTTTGAGGTTTTTGTTATGTTTGTCAATAATGTGTGGTCCTCTACTCTCTCCAACTTGCAGAGCCTGCGTCTTACCGCTTACGGGAGCCCATGGACTCTGATTGATGAGCGGGATATTGACTCGGCTGATTCGACCTGCAAGATTCTATCACCACCATTTATTTCCTAAATACTGATGAGATAGATAGAAGGAAGAGACTCTCTAAGAAGTATGTGCATTTAGGTGCCAGAGAGCATTTAGATTTGATCATAGGTGGACCCCTATTCTACAACCACGAACTTCTTTTTCTCCTTTTTCAATGCACGGTCACAATAGAAGGACCAGCATATCGAAGCACTAGTACACAATGGACTACTCATAGTGGGCGAGGGCTAAGGCTAGGGGTGTAAACGGTTCGTTCAACCGTTTTTGGGAAAACAGTTAACGAACCGTAACCTCGGTTTTCTTGTATTTGAAAACACCGTAACTCAACCGTGTAGACAAAACCGTAGAAAACCGAACCGCGGTTAACCGTATTAAGACGGTTCGTTACGGTTAATAACTGTGGAAAATTTTGAATATTAATATTTCAATTTGCATCTCTGTTTTTGATTTATATATACAATAACTTCATTAGTCCAGTAAATTTTGCGAAACTTTTACTTATGTATTGCGAAAATTTTCATTCAGCCCCCTTTTTTTCTCCTTTATTTTATAACGGTACGAAGTAACCGTGTGCGGTTTACCAAACCGCATTTTACGGTTCGTTTCGGTTAACCGCAGTTGAATTTTTATGGAAAACCGTACAGAACCGAACCATGCGGTTTTTGGATTTCATTAACCGTAACGTAACCGAACGTAGAATACGGTTATTATACCGCGGTTCGGTCGGTTCGGTTCGGTTAGACGCGGTTTCTCTCGTTTTTTTTACACCCCTACTAAGGGCTAAGGGCTATGCCTGGATGGATATACAGTGAATGAATAAAGTAAGGTTATAATATTGAAATTGGAGAGAATAAAATATTAAGGAGTTATGAGTTTTTTATTTTAATTGCTTCGTAGAGAATTTTTTTTACTTTTTGTGGAAAATGATGATAGGCTTTTTTGTCATTTGTGCAGAAAGGTTATTGCTTTAAATGAGGAATTTTTGATTTGTATATTTTTTGATATGACCACGTCTTCGTTATCTAGATAATTGAGGCTTTACCTCACTTTACTTCAATTCAACAGTACATCCAGACACGGGCCCGTTTGACACTTTTACTAGATTAGTAAAAGCCAAATAAAGCCTTCATTTTTCGACAAGGGTTACTCAAATAGCACTTTAATTCAAAATCCCTCCACTTAAAAAAAAAAAAAAAAAATTTTAAAAAAGTAACATTCCTTTCTAAAGAATAAAAAGCTCCACTATCTATACAAAAATTCAAAAAGACTCTAAACCAAACAACTAAAAATAAAATACCATCATAATCCCTTTTTTTTTTTTTATTCGCTTTTGATTTGATGCTTTACAACACTTTATTTTGCATGTAAAATTACTAAACGAGCCCATGGGCCTAATTGGATGGATGAGGAGTGGAGCAAAATGAATTAGATTTCACATGTGGAGTGGAGTGGAAGTTAAGGTAGAGTACTTTACTTCACTTTATTTGAATGCTTATTTTCAAATTAAGGTTTGGAGTAAAATCCACTTTTACTCACGGAACTGACGTATTTACAGTTGAAGTGAATGGAGTACATGTGGCTCAACACATTTATTTCATCCATCAGGAACAAACTCATCCAATATAGGGTAGAGTTGAAATTTAAACTGTATAGGTGAAGTTGAAATTTTAGACTGTTAGGATCCATTTAAACTTCATCTACTCTATTGTTTACCTATATAAAAAGGCTACGGTCAAAAGTCTTTTTTTTTTTTTCACAATTTCTTCTCTGATCTCTTCTTGGCCTTGTTTCTTCTCTTTCCTTCCGTATATATCTGTCCGGCAAAGATATTTAAGTTGGAATTTTAAAAATGCTACATTTCAGCATTTACATTTTTTCAGTGAAAATATATCCCATTTCCTATGAAAACCCTGATATGACTGGTGGAATATACTTGGTGTAAGCCCAGCGTAGTCATTTGTAGCTTAGACATCTCCACGCCTTATGTTTGGTTATAAAGATCAAATGATGTTGAACCGAAGACCCTATTAAATACACGTTCAAACATGGGCACCTACTTAGGGTGCTCACGGCAGGTCATCCTGAACTTGAATGAGCCGCTCAATTTGGGCCAGGCCTAATAATATATATGGCTCATTTATTATTGAGCAGGGTTGAATAAGTGATCAAGAAGACCAAGGCTCAGCTTGACCAAGAAGGATTGCATATAATTTAGTGATAATTTGTCTAACATTACTAGGAAAGCCCAAATAACTCATAAAAGCCAGTCGGCTCGCCGATTGACTAAAATGCTGGGTTGGGCTGGACCAGACCTATTTTTTCTAAAGTTTAAACGGGCCGTAAATATGCCTCACCCTAGTCAGGCTGGGCCATGAACACACTCCTGGCCTGCTCCCTTCATTTATATGCCTATCCATATTTTTTTCTTCTTTTTGACCTTTTATGGAACGACTATTATGTTGTTGTGATTTGACTTTTATTCTCTGACAATGTTTTGCATATGAACTCATGAGAGATTCACGAGCTTCCTTTTACCAGGTGGTTGCCTATTAATCATCTAAATCTCTAAAAATATTTTAAAAAATTTCCCTTACATATGGGGCCAAGAGCAGAACTAAGGTGGGCCTGTATATGTTCCCACAAAGATTTGGAAAAGGAAAGTGCTAGCTGATAAAATTTTATAAGTCACGCTTGTGGGGCCCACCTTTGGTAATTCAAATGGGCCAAACACACGAGCTCCCTTGAATTTGACCTGTCCACAACCTGGGTCAGATCGATTCACGTAGACCCGTTGGATCGACCGTATACCGATCCGAAGGACTATGGCCATTTATAATTTTTGGATCAAAATAAAGATGAAGAATCAATGATTATGTTGTGGCTATTTTTTTTTTTTTGATCGTAAAAAGAAGTGGTCATTGGGAGTCCATAAGTTTTTTTAGATAGGTATGAAGTGATCCAATATCCTCACTGCATTCCATGTGCAGATTGGCCACATGACACGCAAGAAATTAATAGCATATCTTTATTTCAGATAACTTAAGACAAAGAAAAGACCCTTAAACAGTAGCCAATCCCCGCCCCCGGATTTCTCTCAGCTGGAAATTTACAATGGGCTGTGTCTGTGTGCGTTTCCCACCGATTCTAATTTTGGACTTCCCTACGGCAGTGGTTTCTGCTCCATAGTCTTTAGTATCAAACTCTCTCTCTCTATATAAGATCATAAGTATTTACTCCTCTCCACCCCCATCCATCACATCACACACCTTTTCAAGAGTTACATAGTTCATGGGTCCCAACTCCATGCTCTTCATTTCTCAATCACAGCAATTCCACCCATGTTCCTTCTCTGCCCTCTCCTAAAGTACTGATCTCCGTCAAACACAGATGGCTTGTTTCTTAGGAGGTGCGAATGGTTCTCCAACATTCTTTCAACGACCATAACCGCCCCTGGAGCCTAGAGCCTCGCCGAGAGGCCTTTCTTCGGAAGAAAGGTTCAAAAGCGCCGCTCGAGTTGCACTGCTGGTTCCTACTGTAGTCCACAACCATTTATACATGATAATATATACATATGTCAGTTCATTTCCTTGTTGAATGTATGTAAACAATTCTGATTCATCTTGTTTCTGTTTGGATGTATGGTGGGTGCTGTGGTGTATCTGCATATCTATTTTCTTTGGTAGATCCCTCAGAAATTGAATGATTCAGATCTCATAAGGTGATTGCATATGACCATATGCCTACGAAATTGATGTAGGTTAGTGAGGAATGTTGAACCTAAACCTTCTCAAGTGCCCACTCTGTAGAAAACCCCTGGTGCTCAAGGACCAAACCAGTCTATGTGTGGACTCAACAAAGAATGGAGCTGTCGGCCTGCTCTGAAAACTTTGTCACCAGAGGGCTGCTGTGATAAATAGGCTATGGAGCATCCATCCTGTCCTCTACATGGTTACCTAGCTATGAATGAATTGGAATGCGTAATTCGAGTCTAGGAATTCTCTTATGAGACGTATGGTAATGAGGAGGAATTGATACATCCCTGATTGTAAGAGGATTACTTTGTTGCCTTTGAAACCAGGCTATCTCTAGGGACGCATTCTGAAGGGAGATTTATAACATTCCATGCTTGGCACCACACGGTAGATCATACCATCTAATCTAATGGTTCTATGTGTTATTTTGGACTCTCTAGATGAACGTTCATATCGTACAAATGAGCCCAGGGATAAGGAAAATTAGTTAGGGATAAGTGGTTTTAAAATCCAAGATTGAATATAGTGGTCTCAAAATTAATTCCTCTTACCCGGTTTGATCCTTCTGGAAATCATGATTTTGACGGCAACGAAAAGAAGAATTGAAAAAAATTGACTGTCACTAAATCTTTTTTTTAGCAGCGAGGATGACGAATATGATGATGAAGCTTTTGTAATTTCTCTCATGATCCATGCGAATTCAAGCATCGATCTGACCATGATCCATGCTGAGATCAGGCATCCTAATCTCGACCTATCTAGCCCATCTTTGAACTGTTTGGAATTCTTCATGAGGGACCCACACATCAGAAAAATGAGGATACGAATTATACTTATACTACATGCAGCCGGAGCAACTGTTAGGTCTCCACATTTCTCGACAATTGGGGTTTTGCTGCTTCAAGATGGGTCGGATTGGCGAAATCGAGGCAAGGAACCTGGGACTCCTGCGAGTTCCTCTCTATGGTTTTCTTTGTGCTACCAAATGCAAATTTCCTCAGAAAAGAGGGAAATTGCTATTGTAATATGTGCGAGGAAGGTTAGCAGGGTGTAAATTTCGCATCGTGTCATTGAATGTTTTATGTTTTCATGAGATAAAGGTGTAGAAAAATTGTTTGTATATATATAATGATCTTCGAAAACTTATTTCTCATGAGAAATAATCTCAAAAATCTTAATCCGGCACAATAAGAAAGTTTGGAACGAGAAAAACGTTATTATATATTTTATTGTTTATTCTCATGGCGAAGAATATCACAAAATCTTGAAGTCCACTGCAATAAGAAAGTTGGAACAAATAAAACTTTATTATTGTTTTTTTTAAGACTTTTACTTATCTCTTACCTTTTATTCAATTGAAGATTCTAATCTGCTCATTTATCTTAAATGTAGCCCATGTCATATTCAAAGAAGGTAGCCGGTTCCCATTTATAATTTCTAGAGTGGGTCACATGGTCACAATCACAAAGGTGGGCCATATTAATTCTATAATGGTGGGTCCCGTGTCCACAATCACATTTTAATGATGGCCCCATGTTTGGATTTCTAAATGTGGGTGCCACATTGTGATTTTTTAAAAGTGGGTCTCGTGTTCATAATTAACAAAAATGATAGCCCTACATTATAATTCCTATAAAGGTTGGCCCACGTTGTAAATGTTATGAATGTGTTACCCTCATGTTCTAATTTTTAAAGGTGGACACCACATTTTAATTTCTAAAGGTGGGTCATGTGTCCACAATTACAAAAATGTGTCTCCACTTTGTAATTCATAAATATGAGTTACATGGTCGCGTTTACAAAAGGTGGACATTGTAAATTCTATGAATGTGGGCCCATATTCTCATTTTTAAAGGTGGATCCCATATTTACATTCACAAAAAATTGGCCCACATTATAATTCCTATAAAGGTCCCCACATTATAAATCCTATGGATATGGGTTCTATGTTCTAATTTTTAAAGACGGGTACCACGTTGTAACTTCTATAGGTGAGTTCCGTGTATGATAATAATAGTGCTGCAAACAATAAAAGGTGGGTCCCACATTATAAATTATATGTTTGCTCATTGAAGCAAAACTTTTATAATGTTACTAAGCAAGTTTCGTACATCATATTTTTAGTAGAATAATTTAATATAATCTCGCCAAAATAAGTTCTGTAGAGTACATACTTAG
>QPKB01000225.1:0-54260 GCA_003546025.1 Camphora micrantha
TTGGGTGTTCTTTTGAGACAAAAAAAAATTTCGTCATCAAATTTCGTCACAACAGCCTAGATTTCTTGTAGTGATTAGAGATTCCGGAGTGGAAATGGGAGCACATCACCATGGATTTCGTCTCCGGATTGCCTAATACTAAGAAGGGGAATAATGCGATATGGACCATTGTGGACCGTCTTACCAAGTCTGCTCACTTTATTCCGATGAAGACTAGTAATATGATGCATATGGCACCTCTTGCAAAACTTTTTGTTGATGAGATTGTGAGTAAGCATGGTCAACCCGTTTCCATCACCTCTGTTGACACCAAAAATGTCACTATGTCCCTTCAACACCAAAAGCTACATGGAGCCACATCCTGCCATAAATAGGAAGGCGCCACTTCAAGCACCAGATCTTGTCAGAATCAAACAAAAACTGCAAGATCCTTCAAAGCAGCCAAAAGAAGGGTACACATGAAGTTTCAGGCCATTTCGACATCATTTGGCCCAACTTCACTCCTCCGACAGCCAGACAGGAGCTCCCGGCAGCGACAGTGTCGAAGACTTCAAAACTTTGATCAAAGCCTACGGATGGTCTCAAAATACCTCCAAAAGGCCCCCTGCCAAGTTTCAGGTCAAACGGACGACGTTTGACCCTTCATCAACTCTCAGGAAGCAAAAACAGGTCTACCGGCAGCGGAGCACCCCGGAATCATGGCATTCAAATTGGAGCTAATGGATCATCTCAAAATGACTCCAATAGGTCCCCTGTCAAGTTTTAGGTCAAAAGGACATCGTTTGGCCTAGTTTCAAAGCTCGGCACTTTCCTCGAGATGAAATCAAGGCGAGCATTTGCGGGGCCCCAAAAGGCTTCAAAACTCAAACCAAAGCCTATGGTTGGTCCTATCTAATGCTCAAGAAGCTCCACGTCGAATTTCAGGTCATTCCGACATCGTTTGGCCTAGTTTCAATGCTTGACAAAAAATCGGCAAAACCGCACAACAAAGTCTTCGGCTTTCCAGAAAAATAGGAAACTTTGTGCTCCGATTTGCGTGGCTTCTCGTCGGGTTTTCTTCAAGAGAATCAGGCCAATAAATGAGGGGAAATGTCAGCAAAAATACAGAAGAAAAAAGAATGAAAAAAGATCGAAAAACGGCGACCGAAAGGCGACCAAAAAACGGTCCCAAGGCCCATGGTCGCCGGCGACCTTGGCCCATGGTCGCCGGCGACCATGGCCCAAGGTCGGCCGGGCCATGGTCGCCGGCGACCATGGAATTTCCGGCGGCCCAAAAGTCGCCGGAAACCCACTTTTTCGGGTCCTTTTCGCGTTTCGAGTTGATTGGCCCCTGTGATTTTTCCAAAATCTGATTTTTCGTGCATGAAATCCGTCGATCTTCGTCAAACATCACGGATTCGACGCCGAAGTCATTGGAATGATCATTAGATGCCTCGAATTCGCCAACCGGCCGACAAAGAAAGCACACTTTCTGCCCGCCCGATCGTGAAATCGACAGGACAGATGTTGCCGGTACGTTGACATTGATCAATGTCTAAAATTGCATCGCCATCCGACATCTAGCAACATGTGGATCCACCGGCGGTCATCGCAAGAAGAATTCCAAAAGACGCGGCGCGGCCCGCGACTCTTCGAGCGACTTGGCGACCAATTAATGAAGTTAAATGACCCGTTTTATGACAAGTTAATGCGGTCATTAACTCATTATTTTGGACGGCCCAATCAAAAGCAAGCAAATGGGAGTTACAAGTCAAAGGATTTATGGCATTAAAGCCATGAAACTCCTCCCATGATGGGGATTAAAGGCAATTAAAAGCTCATTATTCTCCATCGGCCAATCAGATTCAAGGAAAAAGGAGTTACAAAACAAATGCTTTAAAACTTGTAACTCCTCCCATTATGAGTATTAATGCATTCAATGCTCATAAACCCTCCTAAATGGCTACCAAAGGCCTATAAATAGGAGGGCATTCCAAAGGGAAGCAAGGCAAGTGCTGTCCGGATCTATCTCTCGCTTTCCCCCCGAAGAAGACAAAAAATCTAGAAGCCCTGCAACTCTGCTGCAAAGACCACCAAAAGGTGATTGAAGCACCCTTGGGGGGCCACCCCCCCAAGGACCCCCCTTCTTCTACCAACATGGCTAAAACGTGGCTTTTCAGCCCGTTTACTTAGCTTTTTATCGGATATAAGACCTTCTCTTGGTCTTTGTCCTTTAAAAATCTGAGGTTAGAAAGTCAAGCCAAGAATCCAAGCATCGTGTTCTCATCTGCATGGACGATGGAGGAGCCCATACATGACTCGCGACCGTCGATCTGAACGTGTCCCCACAATCGAATGAGAAGTCAGATTCCTTTTCTTGATTTCTATTGTACTTTATTTTTCTTTTAGAGACAAAAAATCACAATTCTTGTCTTTCATAATGGATGAGACTTGTAAATCGCCTTTTACGGCAAAATCGCCTTTCACGGCAACAAATGAAATCGCCTTTCACGGCATTCAAAAAAAACCCCTGTCTCTTTTCTTAAAATATGTGTGCAATGGAAAAACTAGAAAAAAGTTTCATTTCCCCTTTCTACTTGTGAAGGTGGATCTTCTGATCACCGTTTCTAAATTCCAAGTAGAAAAGTGAAATTGGCATACCCGTACAAAAAAAAAAGATGTTGAAACCCTTTACCTTTTTCTTCTCCTCCCCTCCGCCGTACCCCGAAAGACCCGGGGCGGAGGCAGCGGGAGAGAGGGAAGGAATCGGGTCCATCAACCTCGGATAGAGATAGCAGATTTGTGTCGAGGTTTTGGAAAACTCTTCTTGAGTCCATGGGTACCAAACTTCAATTCAGTACAGCGTATCATCCTCAGATAGATGGTCAGTCAGAGCGGACGATACAGACTCTTGAAGACATGTTGCGTGCATGTGTGCTGGATTTCAAAGTGCAATGGGATGAGTGCTTACCACTTTGTGAGTTCGCTTACAACAATAGCTACCATTCTAGCATTGGTATGGCACCTTTTGAGGCTCTCTATGGTAGAAGATGCAGAACTCCGGTTTGCTGGGAAGAAGTCGGTGTTCGTAGCTTTTACGGACCGACTATGGTTGGTGAAACTAGTGACAAGGTCAAATTGATTCAGGAACGCTTGAAGGTTGCCCGTAGCAGACAGAAGAGTTATGCAGACACTCGCCGAAGAGAATTGCAGTTTCAAGTGGGTGACAAGGTGTTCTTGAAGGTTTCACCCGTCAGAGGAACCCTGAGGTTCGGACAGAAGGGCAAGTTGTCAAGGAGATTTATTGGTCCATATGAGATTTTGAGCAAGATTGGAGACGTGGCTTATAGGCTTGCGTTACCGCCGGAACTCTCCGGGGTACACAACGTATTTCATGTTTCCATGCTCAAGAAGTATGTGACTAGTCCTTCTCACATTTTACAGCACGAGCCTTTGGAGATTCGAGAGGATGCTTCGTATGTGGAAAGACCGATCAAGATCATTGATACCAAGGAACAAGAGCTGAGAAATCGGACAATTCATTGGGTCAAGGTACTTTGGGAAAAACATGAACCAGAAGAAGCCATTTGGGAATTGAGAGATCAAGTTCAGAGGAAATACCCACACTTGTTACCAGAGGTAAAAGTTTGATTTATTTGGTGGACCAAATATCCTAAGGGGTGGAGGATGTCAAACCCCAACCCAGGATTAACCCAATAGTGTGTGCTTAGTCTTGATTGGGTTTAGTTATCGTGGGTTAGAATGTGATTAGTTTTAGTCATGGTTATAGTTTTGGGGAGTTCGAGAACGTTTAGTGTTTATTAGGCATACTCAGGAAGGCCTGGGTGTACGTGCAAGCGTGGGAATATCGTGTTTGGTTTTGTATTGATCGTGATTTTCATTTCATTTGATTGGTTTTATGATTATGTGCAACTTTCGTGTTTAGCCCATTTGTGTTTGAAGCCCAGAAACTCAAGTTTTGGCCAAAAGGGTAAAATAGCCTTTTCACACTCAAATCTAGACATGATTTTCGAGATCCCAAAACCATGTCAAAAATATACTTTTTGGAAACTAGATATTTCAAGGATCGTTTTATCCTTCTTCGTCGACTTCATTTGAGGCCCACAAGACCATGTTTTGACTCATGCAAGATTGGCACTAAAGGGGACCCACTTGTCTAGCACTTAAGCTCTTTTCCCCTCTTTCTCTCCTCATTCCACAAAAATCCTGCAACTTTCTTGACCTAGATTGGAAAACCCTCTTTTTCCCCTCTTCTTCTCTTCTTGAATGCAAGAGCTAGGAAACTCCAAATGAAATTCTAAGACCATCATCTTCTTCCTCTCAAGACAAGCTTTCCATTGGTACTATTTTCTTGAAGTTTCTTTGTGAGAGAGATCTCCATTTCCTTCTTCTCATCTTGTTTGGGCACCTCTAGAAAAGAGCTTTCAACCATCTCTTCAATGGAGTTTCTTCTATTCATAAAGATCATGTTTTTCTAACTTGTAGCACCTATTTTGAAATGGGTTGCTTGGTTCTACTTTTGGGTGAGTTTTTGAATGGATTTCATGGGTTTTTGTAGTTCTTGGCTTTGGTTAGGAGTGCTTGAAGAAGAATCTTGTTTTCATTTGGCCAAGGCAAGTGATCTATTTAAGTTGTTGTGCATGTGTGTTCATGGATTTGTTATTTGGTTTTAATGCTTTATTTTACGAGGGTTTCAAGTTGTGATCTTATTTTTGAGAATGCAAGCATGCCTAATAGCTTTCCAAACTTTCAGATTTCATATATTTTAATCAAGTCTTGCTTTTGTTGAAGTTTGGATTTGTTTTGATAAGAAAGGGTTTCAAGGATTATGAAATGGGTTTCCATGTTAATGACTTGTTTAAGTATGAAATATATGCCCAATGTAAGCCTTGATAGCATGTTATATTCATGTGTTTAGTTTGCTAATTAGGTTGGAAAGATTGTAGAAAAGAAAGGAAGGAAAGAAGGACCAGTGCACTGCAGAAATCAGAACTGGGTTCTGATTTCCGCAGTTCACGCGGTCGACCGGCCAAGGGGCGCGGTCGACCGGGGACACTGGGATTGGTCCCAGTTGGATGACCTGCTGCACTGCGGGAATGACTGTTCCTGCAGTTCACGCGGTCGACCGGCCAGGGGGCGCGGTCGACCAGCGACACAGGGTCAGGTTCTCTGGAACCTGACCAAAACACTGTTCATTGAATAAAAGTTACAACTCTGAGTCGACTGGGACTTGGCCGGTCGACCGGGCTCACAGTGTACGCGGTCGACCGGCCAAGGGCCAGGTCGACCGGGCACACTGGAATTTCCCCTGTTTTTGAGATTTTTGCCCATTTGCATTTTCTTTTAAAATTTGAAACTAGGCTATATTAAGGACTTTAACTTGATATTGTGTGAATGGAACTCCATGCTATATACCAACTTCGGGGACACCAATCCTTGTATTTTAAATATAGAGTTCCAATCAACCAATGGTTAATGAATAGCCTAAGCTTGTATTTGATAAAATTATTGTGTTTTGAGCGTTGATTTAAGACCGCAAGTTACATCGTGTACTCGTTTTGAAATCAAGTTTGCAAGCTCGTTCTAAGATGTGTTTCAAGTATTAAATGGGGATCACTTTTATAAGTTGTGAGCATATATATTATGCATTTTGCTAGTCGTGCCTCGTCTTGCCGTGACAAGTGATTTCCCCTTTTATTTTCGATATGTTTGAATCATGTTTAGCGTGTTTTGTGCATTCATGAACTCAAGTGAACACCACAGAGCTTGGACTGTCCTTTCAGTCTGATCCACTGTCTGGGGGTCCTTAAACATGTGAACTAACTGCAGATTAGTAGTGTATTTATTACACATCGTGCGTGTCCGGTTCCGCGGCCGGAATCCCGTATTTGTGGGAATCGTGTCGTGCTATATTATGTATACTCGTGCTTGTCGTGCGTGCTTACTCTTTTCATTATAAATGATAGAAAAAGGATGGGCTCTTTGTGGATTTACGATTCATGATATATATGTTATGCATTCATGTTAGTTTGTCTTTGATTTAGAAAAGTGTTCCGTAAGTATTGTTTTACGTTCAGTAAAGTATTTCTTGATGTTCTCGATTAAACCTTGTTTTACATGCTTTCACTTAAAATAATTTCTTGCCAAACCGTCGTGTTTGATGCTTGTATGTTGGTGACCAGGTGCAGGAGGCCATCCCTTTGAGGAGGAGTGCCAGGAGGAGGCTGTTGGGCCTACCTTAGCCCGTGAGTGGCAACCCGACGACGTCATGTAGACGTTTGGACGAGTCATGAGTTTCGATGGATCATCTCTTTGGGTTTTTATATACTTTTGGAATTGTATTGGCCTTTGTTGGCCTCTTATTTTGGGAAGTGTAATAACTTAATATACTTTGTTAGCTTTACAACTTGAAGTATTATGGGAATGCCTCGTTATGTCTTCATTCTGATATTTTAGTCTCGTTGACATTATGTTGATATTCTGTCATGACTTGTTAAGATGTGATTTGCCACGCGCTTCCGCATACTTGATCATGTGAGTTGGTTGTTCCATGTGTGTTTGTTTGGAACCCTCACCGCGGGAACCTGTGGGAGGTTCAGTCATCTTATACTTAATCATCATCACCATTTATTTAACTGCCGCGGCCTCGGTCCGGGGTCGCGACACGCGGGTTTCGGGAATATCAAATATTGGGTCCAAATTTAGTGTAAAAGACGGTTTTGCCCTCAATGCAATGGAATTCGGGTTTCGGGATTCGGGACAGGAACGAGATCAATATGAAAGTTGTAGATATAAATAAAATTAGCAAAACGGGATAAGAACACAAATTCAAAGAATCTCGAGTAATCCCTCAGGTACACGCAAAGTCATAAAAGGAACACCCAAAGGACCCCACTAGTCGCAAAGGCACTCAAAATTCTCCAAAGCTATAACAAAGTTATTCTAAACCCAAACTAAACCAAAAACACTAAACACACTTAGAGCTAACACACGACTTAGTCAACACTAGTCGAGGTCACTCGGGTCGGGGTCTTACAAACTCAGTCTCAAAGGATACCATTCATCATCTCATGATGAAAATCCCGGACTGCCAAAAAAAAATTTTTTGCACTCAGTTCACTCGAGTGGACCTTTCCAGAACCTAGTTCGCTCGAACGGATGAAGGTCCGCTCAAGCGACCTACTCGAAAACATGCAGAAAATTCCTTTTCTTTCCGAACCAGCCCCTTCTATTGCATTCATTACAGATACAATATGCACACAAATCATCAAATCTGATCCCTACAAAGCCCTAGGTCTATCCTCTTCGCATTTCATGCAAAGATTAGATCTAGATCGCTGATCTAACATGTTTAGAGATGAGGTAAGGCTCTGATACCAATTGTTGGAAGTAGGTTGGCTTCGTTGATAGATTTTCAAAACTTTTAACCCACTTGACTCATGGATCAAGTACCCATAAGGTCATAAACCATGGCCGGGATGCAATCCCTCATTCTCATCAAGCATATACAACAGTGAACTCGATCTAAAAGATAGAAATCAGCAACACCATGCAATCAAAACAATCCACAAAAATAAAGAAGCAGATTATACCTTTGGAGCCCGGTAGTGCTCTAATGGAGAAGAAGACTTGCTAGTTGAAGAAAATCTTTCTTTGTAGCTAATTAGGATCTCTAAGACCTAATTGTTGGAAGTAAGTGGGCCTCGTGGATAGATTTTCAAAACTTTTGACCCACTTGACTCAAGGATCAAGTACCCATAAGGCCATAAAATCATATCCAAGATGCAATCCCTCCATCTCATCAATCATGTACAGCAATATAACCTATCTAAAAGAAAGGAACCAACAGCACCATGCAACAAAATAATCCACAACAAATAAAGAAGCACATTATACTTTTGGAGCCTAGAAGTGCTCTAGTGGAGAAGAAGACAAACAACTTGATCAAGAACTCTTCTTAAAGCAATTTGGGATCTCCAAGACCTTGTTGTCTTCCACGCTATGAACCGCTATCAGATCTCTTTTCTCAAGAAGATTGGTGGAAACTCCAAAAGAAAAACCATCAAGGAACTAGAAGAGAGAGGAGAGAGAGATGTGCAACTCTTGCACACAAAAAGAGGGCTAGGCGCGAATCTCCAATTATGGATGTCCAAGGGGGGTTATCTCCTCCTTTTATAACCTCTCATGCAACTTTCTCCCTTTTTTAATTGCTATAGAAGTCTCACTTCCACAACAATTAGTAAGCTTACTATTACCACTATTAGAAGTCCTACTTTAAATATAAATAGTAACTTTCTAATTTCTTCCTCTTAGAGTTCAAGTAGGATTAGTATCTTTCTAATAACTTGGGCTAGCGTGGGGACCACTAGGGATTCCTTCAAAAGCTGGCTCTAACTGCGACATCGGAACCCCACATCTCATGTACGATCCGGGCCCACAGTTAATTGCAAATAATATCACTATATAAATGCAATTGCACTCCAGTCTTAGGAATAAATTATAATGAAGACCCTAAACTTTCTGATTACCACAAGTAGGCCCCTCTATCATACCCATGGATCAATTGGATCAAACATGTCCCTTCCAATCTTAGATCCACATCTTATTATCCTTGAGCCCAATTAATCACAATGATCATCAGTACCATCCAATTAACTCTTAATCGAGATGGGTGAGCACTTACTAATGACAAATCCATTAATTGGCACAAGGGGATAATGTAGATAGATTTCATCTTGACCATTGGAAGTTCCCACAATCCTACTACCACGTACCCAAGACACCGAGGTGTTCACATACACTTGGCCACACTTATTGGTGACTCAAAGTAAATGAATAGATAGAAACTTGAGTTCATCAATGTCCCAAGATTGAGAGCCTATTGCTAGGGAATTATGAGAACAAACTTTAAACTTGAGACAATATTTCATAAGGTGTATTCTCATGGTCCTTTAGTATATCCAATGTACCAGCACAATGATAAAAAATCTTACATTCTGATGATCAAGACAAATGATACTATCTTATAGTGATCAAAATGCTGCAACCTTATCAGCTGAGATGCCTAGTCTCATCACTGGTTGTGAAGATGTTTTAAGTATAAGATTTGTGACACATGTCTCCTGTGTGTGGATCTCATCCATACACATATATCACATATAATATACTAATGGGACCCAGTTCATCTCATGAACCATCATGTCATATGTATTGGTCATGTGCATTAAGTAGTAAAACACCGTTCATCTCATAAAAGGAAAAGCATGATTTTATTGATAAATAAAGAAATTAATCAATTTATTACATTAACTGATGGATTGAGTCCATACAATCAAACAATCTCCCACTTGGACTCAATGCTAGTCAGGGTTGCATCTCATGCCCATCCCGTCTACATGTTGCTCAAAAACTTTGGTAGTCAAAGGCTTAGTAAATCTGCTAGATTGTCCGCAGAGGCTTTCTTGGTAATAGCAACATCACCTCTCTGTACAATCTCTCTAACCAAGTGATACTTCCTCTGTGCATGCTTTTGGCTTTTATGGCTTCTAGGTTCTTTGTACTAAGCGACTGTCCTGCTGCTGTCACAGTAAACTGCGAGCGGCTGTCGTACCAAAGGTACCACCCCAAGTTCCATAAGGAATCTCTTGACCCATATGCTTCCTTAGCTGCTACATATTCAGCCTCCAAGGTGGAATCAATGGCACATTCCTGTTTTATACTCCTCTAGATGATTGCTCCGCCACCGAACATAAATACATAACCAGAAATGGATTTCCTAGAATCCTTATCTAACATGAAATCAGACTCTGTGTATCCGACTGGAAGCAACTCATCACTGCTATAAATCAACATGTAATCTCTAGTCCTTCTCAAGTATTTGATAATACACTTCACAGCAGTCCAATGTTCAGGTCCTAGATTAAACTGATATCTGCTGACTAGGCTCACTGCATGACAGATATCCGATCTAGTACATAGCATAGCATACATGAGGCCACCAACAGTCGAAGCATATGGTATTGACCTCATCTGCTACTTTTCATTAGGTGTCTTGGGACACTGGTCTTTGGAAAGGTACACTCCATGCCCGAAAGGTGTAATACCCTTCTTGGAGTCTTGCATAGCAAACCGTACCAGTACCTTATCTATGTATGCCTCTTGAGATAGGCTAATCATCCTATTTTTCCGATCTCAATAGAGTTTGATCCCTAGGATGTAGCTAGCTTCTCCCAAGTCCTTCATATCAAAAGTCTTAGCCAACCAAACTTTTACTGCTGACAACATTCATATATTTTTCCCGAGAAGAAGGATGTCGTCGACATATAAAACCAGAAAAACCACCTTTTCACCTTCACTTTTCATGTGCACACATGACTCATCCGGATTTTGACAAAAACCAGATGACTTGATTGCTTGGTCAAAACAGATGTTCCAACTTCGGGATACTTGTAAGACCCCGGCCCGAGTGACCTCGTTTAGTGCTAATTAAGTCGTGCGTTAGCTCTAAGTGTATTTAGTGGATTTTATTTTAGTTGGGTTTAGAATAGCTTTATTATAGCTTTGGGGAATTTTGAGTGCCTTTGTGTTTAGTGGGGCCCTTTGGGGGTTCCTTTTATGACTTTGCATTTACTTGGAGGATTATTCGAGATTTCTATTGTTAGGGATTTTGTATATTGCAATTTGATGGTTGCATTATCATTTTAATTATCATTTGAATTCTCACACATGCATTGATTTAGAAAATGTTGAAATCTTGATTTACACATGCATTGTATTTTAGACTTATAGAACTATTGATTTATGCATGTTTTGTTTCTAATCTTGGATGCATTTAATTTGAAAAAGAAGTTTTATGAATCAAGCTAGCCTATGTTTTAAATCTTTCAAATCATTTTAGGCTTTTATGTTTCATGATTTTAAAACTCTTAGATTGATTTAAATCATGATTCCAAGCTTGATTTAATGGCCCAAAAGTCCCCTCAAAGAAATACTTTGAAATATGCATTTTTGGGGTATTTGGTCCCTGGGCCCAAGTCGACCTGCAGTGTGCTCGGTCGACCGAGCCCATGGACCCGGTCAACCGCGCACACTGCGGGTTGACCGGGAAAAGAGCCGTTGAGCAGTGGGGGTCGACCGGAGACACGCCAGAACTCATTTTTTGAGTATAAAATGAGGTTCATTTCCTTGAAAAAGAAGAGGATCAAAGTGGAACATTTTAGTCTTCCTTGAGTTGTTTGGAGACAAAAGAAAGGGGATGGACTAAGAGAGACCAAGGGGTCATTAGTAAAGCTAAGGCTTGGATTAATGAAGTTAAATCTCTAAGTAAGCTTTACTTTTATTTATCATATGTTATCTGCTTTGTTTAAATTATTGATAAATGATTTTTAGCATGATAACTATGATGTGTTGAATCCATTCTTCATTTAATCTTTGATCTAAGTTGGATTTGATTCTTCACCTTGATTTCAAACCAAGTTTGTTTTAAAACTTTATAAAACATGTTTTGTCAAAACCTTCGATTTCTTTTGTAACATGTTTCATTTACTTGGTTGATTCATATTGTTGTTTTCATTCATTTGAACCTTAGTTAAACTTTTATTTTTGAAAACAACATTGCACATGCATCACATGTTTAAACATAATTAATTTCATACAACTTGTGAGCTTTTGATTTTCATATCATCAACAAGTTAGTATTTTGTACATGTGATTTGCATTTCACTTCAATCAAATCTTTGTGTGCTTTAAACTTTAAAATGCATTTAGCATACATTTATTGAGCCTTCATTTTAACTTGATTGAAGTTATCACACACACACATCATGAACATACACCATTGCATTCATATAGTGTTTGTGTGAGTTAGATTTTCAATTTCATATTCGCCTAATTAAGAGGCATTGTAATTGAGTTTAAATTGTATCCCTTTGAGTGTTTGTGTAGACACTTCTTTGAGAGAAATCTTGATATTGTAGAGGTTATTGCTTAGCCTAGAAAAACATCTTGTATAGGTTGTTCTTAAGCCTAGAAAAATAACATTGTTAGGTTATTGCTTAGCCTTGGAAAGCATATTGTTAAGTAACCCTTTTTGAAAAGCATAAACAGTGGAAATCCGGTGGGGTGTTGGATCACAAGCCGGTAGTGAATGTAGGCATTGAGGCCGAACCACTATAAATCATTGTGTTATGGTGAATGCTTTGTGGTGATTGTTTTGTTTAAGCTTCCGCATATTGTTTGTTAATCATCACATGTGACTAGTTAATTGTTAAGAAGTTAAAATTGGCCATAATTAGTCATAAATTGTAGATCATCCTATTCAACCCCCCCCCCCCTCTAGGGTAAGGATCCATGGACTTTCATCTATGATTGGTGTTTTTATCTCATTTTACTAATCTCGTCGATCTCTTCAACTTTCATGTTGATTCTGTTCCCGTCCCGAATCCCGAAACCCGACTTTCCTAGCTTAAAGGGCAAAACAGTCTTTTTACACTAAATCTGTACCCAATATTTGATATTTCCGAAACCCGCGAAACATATACTTTTTTAAAACTAAAAATTTCAACGATCATTTCTTCCTCCTTCGTCGAATTCATTTGAAGTCCTGAGAGCTATGATTTTAACCCCACAAAGTTTCCTAGTGGTGGAGCCCACTTGCATTTGCTTATATAAGGTGAACCCATCCCCTTCCTTTCTCTTTTCCAGCCCAAAAGCAATCATTGTCTAGGGTTTTCCTTGCTTCTCTTCTTCTTCTTGCTTCCCATCACTAAATCTCCACCAAACTTTACTCTCTTGAGAAATAAAGACCATCACTCTCTTCCTCTCATTGAGAGCTTTTCATTGATAGCATTTGTGATAGAAGCCTCCATCTCTAAGATCTTCTTTGAGCTAGCTCTTGCCATTAGAGGACCTTCCAAGTAAGCTCTCTCTCTAATCTCTTAGATATGTGTTCCTCTAGTCCTTGAGAAGCTCCATTTTCATTATTGTGAGCTCTCTTTTCCCATTTCATTGTTTGACCCATTTTAGGGTGTGTTTTGGGGGTTTTTGTATAGATTGTGGTCTTAAGCTTGGAGAGGTGATTAGAAGCTTGATTTGTTGATTAGAGACCTTGAGGCAAGTGGATGATTAGATATTTTAAGCATTGAATGGTTTTTATGAGCAATGTTGATGGTTTCATTATCTCTTTTATGCTTTCATTTACTTGCATTGATTTGAAATAAATGCACATTAATGATTCTTGATAGTTCATTTAATATCTTGAAAAAGTTGATCTATAGCCTTCATTTATTTCTTAATTGTAGCACAAATGAATCTTTGTGAATGGTGGTTTCCTTTCTTTTCTCTTTTGGTTGAATGAGGTGAAGAAGAAGGAGATTGGATTGAATGATTTTGGAGATTTGATGGTATTTTCAAAGGGGGTTTAAAGGAAGTTTTGAGCCCCTCAATTTGATGAAGAAATGGGACTCAAAGGAGCTTGTAAGAAGTGGAAATGAAAGGGAGCAGAACTGTCCCGGAACCCATTTCTGGGCAGTTCGCTCGAGCGACCACGTTCACTCAAGCGAACCTAGTGGTCGCTTGAGCGAAATGTCTAGAACAGGCTCCGAACCATTCCAGTAGACAGTTCGCTCGAGCGAACCCATCATTCGCTCGAGCGAACATTCCCAGGATCACGTCAGAGCTCTCATAGAACCTTGTTAGTTTGAGCGAACTTCGTGTTCACTTGAGCCAACATGTTCGCTCGAGCGAACCCGTTATCCGCACGAGCAAACTTCCCAGAAAACCATTCCAGAAAGCTCGTCGCTCGAGCGAACGTATTGTCCGCTCGAGCGATGATCACTGTTCACCTGGGACTATTCTGTGAGAAAAAATGAAATGTTTAAATGATTGAGAGGTGTTTGTTGGGAACCTTATTGTGATGGGAAGACTTATTACCATTGTTTAGCAACCATTGGAAAAGGAAACCAAATCACAAGCTTTCATTTGAAGTTTTGAAAATCCTAAGGTGTATAAAGAGCCCGGGTTGTCTCCAAACTCAAGGAGCACCAATTTTTGTTGAATTTGACATACGGGACCCTTATTCACCGTGATCAATTTTGAATCCCGATACTTGTCTCGAAAATTCATGATTTATGATTTATCATACCCGAAAATACAGAAACTACTATTGTAGCATTTTGCCAGTCCCGATATGCACTTCTTATTTGAAATGATATTCGTACCTTTGAGCACCCCGTCCCGCCCGTTTATGTAAGTGCATCATATGTATTTTGTATGTTACTTGATTTTCATTATTTGACCTATGAGTCGGCACCACCAAGCTTGGATAACCTTGTTGGTCTGATCCACCTAGTTGGAGATCCCCCTCCCGTCCCGCCAGCTGCAGTTTAGATCCCGCTACCCGGTTATTACCGTGGTCCTGTCCTGATGCCTCAGATTGCTATCGTGTCTCTTGATGCCCGGTTCGCTACTGTGGTCATGTCCCGTATTATTATTATGTATATCTATATGTTACTTATGTTGCATCTCCTCACTTCAGTGACTGAGGTCAACATCCCGATATGCTCACGCCACTTCGGTGATAAAGGACTTAGCTTCGTGTGGTTGCCATATTGCTTGTTTTCCAAATTCCTTAGATACCTTACTTATTTTAAATTGCATATATGTTTTGAATAGATGATCCTTTTGTTTTATGAAATTTATTGTTTCAACAGGTTTAAAAGTTCTCTAAGGTAATTTCTTTTGTTGATATGTCTTTTCACCCACATGTCAAACCGTCATGTTTGACCCCCTTGCTTTGGTACTCAGGTGCCGTTGTCGGTTACCCCGAGGAGGAGCACGAGGAGGTGGTCAGAGAACCGCAACGTCTAGTTGAATGGCACGCCGATGATGTCATTTAGACATTTGGGTGTCCGAGTTACGTAACATTTTCGATTAGGATTAACCATTATTTTGAGAACTTGATATTTTGTTTATATTGGCCTTTGTTGGCCTTTATTTTTGGGGAAATGTAATTAAATGATCTTGATGTAAACTTTAACCTTCTTTTGGGAAGTGGCTAATGATCATTGCTCATTTTGATACTGACTCTAAATATGTTTTAATCTTGATATCTTGGACATGAATGTAAGAATTAGATTTGCTACACGCTTCCGCACTTAAAAGAAATATTCATGTCGATGTGATATCCTCACCGTGGACACCTGTGGGAAATCGCATGTACGAGTGGCATCTTTTATGGACTTGTATACATTTTGGTTTAAATTAATTCATAGTATTGGCATCCATCATTCATCCCAAATATTAGTCTCGATCCCGGATCAGGCCCACCCACTCGGGGACCTGGTCCGGGGTCACGACAATACCTGCTTCAGTCGATAAGTAGACTTCTACAGCTTGCAAACTTTTTGCTACAAAACCGTCATCATATAGATGTCTTCCTTAAGATGGCCATTGAGAAACGCCGTCTTGACATCCATTTGCCAAATCTCGTAATCGAGATGAGCTGTAATGGATAAGAGTATCTGGATGGACTTGAGCATGGCTATCGGCGAGAATGTTTCCTCATAATCGATACCCTCTTTTTGAGTATACCCTTTCGCAACAAGCCTAGCCTTAATGGTCTCTACTCTACCATCTGGTCATCTTTTTCTCTAGTAGACCCACTTGCACCCAATAGGTTTAATATTGGCAGGCAAGTCCACAAGTGTCCAGACCTGATTAGAGTACATAGACTCCATCTCAACTTTCATAGCATCTTGCCAACGTCCCGAATCTACGTCATTGATTGCTTCATCATAGTTACAGTGATCTTGTTCTGGTTCTTCTGGGATTGCCTTGTAAGACTCTCCCAAGAACGAGAACATGTCAGGGGGTCTGACAACCCTCCTAGTACGACGAGGCACTGGTGTAACTACTGGGTCTGGTAAGGGTGGTTCTTCCTCAAGTTCGGTCATACTTGAATTTGGAATTGATTGATCTTGAATCTCTTCCAAGATCACCTTATCTAAAGATTTTCAGTCTAACATATAATCTTCCTTCAGAAAAACCGCATTGGTACTCACCAGCACTTTCTGCTCTCTAAGAGTATAGAATAACCAACCTATAGTTCCCTTAGGATATCCTACAAACGTGCATACTTCCAACTTCGATTCCAGCTTGTCCGTCTTAACCTTTAGTAAATGTGCCGGATAACCCTAAATGTGTAAATGTTGTAGACTAGGCTTTCGCCCCGACCACAACTCCTAGGGAGTCGTATGTACAGACTTAGATGGTAGGAGGTTTAGTATGTACATCGCAATATCCAAGGCGTATCCCCAAAAGGATATAGGTAATCTTGAGAAACTCAACATAGACCTGATCATATCTAAAAGAGTCCGGTTCCTTCTTCCCGCTACTCCATTCTGTTGAGGCATACTAGGAGTAGACAACACAGATAGAATCTCATTCTCTGATAAGTATCCCATAAAATCAGCAAAGAGATTTTCCCCTCCTCGATCTGATCAAAAAGTCTTGATACTCTTACCTAATTGCTTTTCCGCTTCCGCTCGAAACTCTTTGAACTTTTCAAAAGCCTTGGACTTGTGGTGCATAAGGTATATGTATCCATATCTTGAGTAATCATTTGTGAAAGTGATGAAATACTCATATCCTCCTTTGGCCCTGACATTAATGGGTCCACACACATCAGTATGCACTAATTCCAATAAATCTTTGGACCTATTGCCCTTAGATGAAAATGGTCTTTTGGTCATTTTGCCTTCCAGACAGGACACGCAGACAGGCATTGGTTCTACCACCAATGAAGGCAAGATACCATCTTTCACTAGCCTGTCAATCCTATTTAGGTTTATATGACCTAGCTTCAAGTGCCAAGGTTTTGTTGAAGGTGACTTTCTCTTTAATGATGGTCTATTAATTGTTTCAGTATCATGTATCTCATACATTGTGAGAGTTAACAAATAAAGCCCATTGGTTACCTTGCCAGAACATATAAAAGTACCATTCCTCTTTTTGACAACTTCAACACCAAAAGTAATGGAATAACTTTTATTCACCAAACTAGAAACTGAAATTAAACTTTGCCGTAAAGACGGTACATATAATGTGTCTGACAAAACCAACTTATTATTTGAAAAACATAAAGTAACGACTCCCACTGAAACAGCCTCCGCCTTAGCGTCAGATCCTAGGTTGACAATGATTTCTCCGTCACTAAGCCTCCCGGTTTCCCTGAACCCCTGCAACGTATTACATATGTGATTAGTTGCCCCAGAGTCCACACACCAGGATTCTAAAGTACCAGTTGCAAAACTAACTTCAGAAATAAGTGACTCAATCATACATGAGGTCTTCTTCTTAGACAGATATTCTGGACAATTCCTTTTCCAATGTCTTGTCTTACCACAATGGAAACACTTTCCTTTTGTCCCTGAACCCTTAGCCTTGGCCACAACACCATTAGGACCATTCTCCACCTTAGGACCCTTCGGAACTTATTTGTTTTTGCCTTTCCGCCCTTTGCCTTTCGGCTTGGACTTGGCATTTGACTTTTCTGTCACTACGGCAGTTGGCTTCTACTTCATAATCCCTTCAGTCACTACCAGCTGGCTAGACAGCTCAGCCAGAGTCAGATTCATCTTATTCATATTATAATTAACCTTGAAATTGTTGAATGACTCCGGCAGTGACTCAAGAATTATGTCAATTTGCGATTCTGCATCAATCGCAGCCCCCAGTACATCTAACTCATTTAATGAGTCCATCATTTTCAACATATGTTCCTGTATTGATGTTCCTTCAGCCATCTTAGTGCTAATGAGCACCCTCTTAGCTGCCTGCCTAGCAGGCCTGCCCTGTTCTGCAAACATCTCCTTTAAGTTCAATATAATATCGTATACAGTCTCATAGGATTGATGTTGGTGTTGCAAAACACTAGACATGGATGCCAGCATGTAACATCTAGCCATCTCATAGTCTTTGGCCCATTTGGTGTAAAGTTCCTTTTCTTTTTCCAATACATCTGGGCCAGGCTCATCAAGGGGGGGGTTTGGTAAGGACATATTTATATCCTGAAGCAGTCAAGACAATATCCAGGTTCTGTTTCCAGTCTACATAGTTGGATCCCACCAACTTATTCTGGTTGAGGATGGTCGCAAGTGGATTGAAAGTATTTGAATTCATGCTTGAAATACTGTAGAACATAACCATACATTTAATTAATGAATTTAAATGACATTAGGGTTTAGTATTCTACCAAATTTATGTGAGAATCCTCATAACCACTAAATTCAGAATACATCGTAATCCCAATCCCCAGGGCATGCCTCCTTGGGGTGTGCAAATACCACCTAGATTGGTGCGGATCAAAGTTGGTCAAAATTGGGATTAAGACTAACAATCGATGATCCCCATCATTCATTATTATCTAGGTATCTCATATCAAATAACGTATGACTTCCGATTAACTTTGGTTTTTAAAATAAATAAGGCAAATCCTTGGGGAGACTACATCATTACTTTAGTTAAGTTTGAACCACCAACTAGCATTGCATGACAACCGTTGCGAGCAGCTCCTCCTTGGGGAGTGGGCCCCCGCCCCATCTCACCAACACTATCCATAGGAGGTCCATATCTAGTAACCAGACAAATAAAAGCCCTCCGTGAGGAACGACCATTCTCAAGATGGCGCGAGGCTAATACTTTCCTTACAATGGACCTATGGTGGAAAACCATGGGGATTTCTAAATATAAATGCCCCGTTCCCACTTAATATTTTAGAATTAAGGATTTCTTTATAGATATATGGGCCCATAGACATCAAATCATCTCATGATATGACCAATGATTGGTGTTCCAAGTCAAGTTATTTTAAGGAAAGTCCAGTTTCTCAAATTAGTGTTACCAAAGGATCCATCTCATGGGCCCACCAACACTAATTAGAACTTTTTCCAAAAATTAATTTGATTTTACCAATTTTGAAAATTGCTATGTTTGGATCAGATTTGGAAATTTTCTAAAACAAGCATTCATCCATAAATAGAAAGTGCTAAAATTAGAAACTAATTATCTCATCCACATGGCCCAAGTGGAATAGACTTCTTGAACTTCTAGACTTTCCAAAACTTTGGGAATCCTCAAACTCTTTGGGCATCTCAAAGATCCTTTTGGTAGTCTTCAAACTCTTTGATTAGGAGTCCAACTTCACTTTCCTTCTTCGTCTTGAACATCTCCAGAATTTACAATTTTTGAAAAATAAATTCCTATGTCTCTACAATGAGACTTACATGGTAATCTAAAGACGGAAATGAAAGGACTATAGGGAAATTCACCATGCCTTGCCCTTTCGCGGGAAACCAAGGAAACAATGATGCCCTTTACACTTAGCCTCAAATAAACCATCAACCATTAAAAGAAAGTAAAAGACTTGTGGGCCACATGAAGAGGATAAGATAACATGCATGTTAGTATCTCATAGAACCACACAAATCACAAAACCAGGCTATCAAACAACGCTGGAAAAACAGGATGCAAAAGAAGACCCGAAACTGAAAAATTCAAATTTGTACAACCTGAAGTAGTGTCCTCGGTCGTCGATCTGCCAGAAGGCTCGGTCGACCGACTTGTGGTAACCTGGTCGACCGAGCACGGGGCTAGGTCGACTGGACTAACGAAAACCAGCAACTTGGTTTTTTCTGTTTCATGTCCAATCTTCTCCAAATCACTTCCAAAGTGTTCATATGGCTTCCTATCATCTATCCAACATTGTCAAACCCTGTTGTGACTATCCAAACATGGATTTATTAATAAACCAAGCAAATCCATCAATAATTGATCCGTACATAGCCCTTGCTCTATCATCTTCGCATCTCATGCAAATATTAGAACAAGCTTACTGATCTAACATGATTAGAGATGAGGTATGGCTCTGATACCAATTGTTGGAAGTAGGTGGGTCTTATAGATATATTTTCAAAACTTTTGACCCACTTGACTCAAGGATCAAGTACCCACAAGGCCATAAATCATATCTAGGATGCAATCCCTCCATCTCATCAATCATGTACAGCAATATAACCTATCTAAAAGATAGAAACCAGCAGCACCATGCAATAAAATAATCCACAACAAATAAGAAGCAGATTATACTCTTGGAGCGCGTTAGTGCTCTCTAATGGAAAAGAAGACAAACAAGTTGATCAAGAACTCTTCTTGAAGCAATTTGGGATCTCCAAGACCAGGTTGTCTTCCACGTTATGACCCGCTATCAGATCTCTTTTCTCAAGAAGCTTGGTAGAAACTCCAAGAGAAAACCCTTCAAGGAACTCCAAGGAATTAGAAGAGAAAGAGGAGAGAGAGATGTACAACTCTTGCACACAAAAAGAGGGTTTGGCGTGAATCTCCAATTGTGGATGTCCAAGGGGGGTTATCTCCTCCTTTTATAACCTCTCATGCCTCCTCTTTTCCTAATTTAAATAGAAGTTCAACTTCCAAAACAATTAGCAACTTTCTCCCTTTTTTAATTGCTATAGAAGTCTCACTTCCACAATCAATTAGTAACTTACTATTACTACTATTGGAAGTCCTACTACAAATAGAAATAGTAGCTTTCTACTTCCTTCCTTTTAGAGTTTTAGTAGGATTAGTGTCTTTCAAATAACTTGGGCTAGCGCGGGGACCACTAACGATTCCTTAGAAAGCTGGCTCCAACTGGGACACCGTGACCCCACATCTCACGTGCAATCCGGGCCCACAATAAATTGCAAATAATATCACTATATAAATGCAATTGCACTCCAGTCTTAGGAATAAATTACAATGAAGACTCTAAACTTCCCAACTACCACAAGTAGGCCCCTCTATCAATATCCATGGATCGATTGAATCAGACCTGCCCCTTCCAATCTTAGATCCACATCTTATTATCCTTGAGCCCCAATTAATCACAATGATCATCAGTACCATCCAATTAACTCTTAATCGAGATGGGTGCGCACATACTAATGACAAATCCATTAATTGGCACAAGGAAATAATGTAGATAGATTCCATCTTGACCATTGGATGTTCCCACAGTCCTACTATTACGTACCCAAAAGACCGATGTGTTGACCTACATTTGACCTCACTCATTGGTGACTCAAAGCAAATGAATAGATAGAAACTTGAGTTTATCAATGTCTTTGGATTGAGAGCCTATTGCTAGGGAATTATGAGAGCAGACCTTAAACTTGAGACAGTATTCCATAAGGTGCTTCTCATGGTCCTTCAATACATCCAATGTACCAGTACAATGATCCAGAATCTTACATTCTGACGATCGAGACAAATCATACTATCTTATAGTTATCAAAATGTTGCAACCTTATCAGATGAGATGCCTCCTCTCATCACTGGCTGTGAAGATATTTTAAGTATAAGATTTGTGACACATGTCTCCTGTGTGTGTATCTCATCGATACACATATATCACATCTAATATACTAATGGGACCCAATTCATCTCATGAACCATCATGTCATATGTATTGGTCATGTGCATTAAGTAATAAAACACCATTCATCTCATGAAAGGAAAAGCATGATTTTGTTAATAAATAAAGAAATTAATCAATTTGTTACATCAACTAATGGATTGAGTCCATACAATCTAACAACCCTAATAGTCTTCAACGCTATGACCCACTATCAGATCTCTTTTATCAAGAAGGTTGGTGGAAACTTCTAGAGAAAACCCAACTAGAAACTCCAAGGAACTAAAAGAGAAAGAAAGGAGAGAGAGATGTGCAACAATTGCAAAAAAAAGGGGGGCTGGGAGTCAATTCCAATGCTAGACGTCCAACCCCCTTTTGGTCTCTTTTATAGCCCATTCAAGACTCCTCATTTCCTATTTGAAATAGAAGTCTCACTTCCACAATCAATTAGTAACTTACTATTACCACTATTAGAAGTCCTACTTCAAATAAAAATAGTAACTTTCGAATTCCTTCATTTTAGAGTTCGAGTAGGATTAGTGTCTTTTAAATAACTTGGGCTAGCGCGGGGACCATTGGGGATTCCATAGAAAGTTGGCTCCAATAGAGACAACACGACCCCACATCTCATGTGCAATCCTGGCCCACAATTAATTGCAAATAACACCACTATATAAATGCAATTGCACTATAGTATTAAGAATAAATTACAAAGAAGACCCTAAACTTCCCGATTACCACAAGTAGGCACCTCTATCACATACCCAAGACACCGAAGTGTTTGACCTATAGTTGGCCTCACTCATTGGTGAATCAAAGCAAATGAATAGATAGAAATTTGAGTTCCTCAATGTCTCATGATTGAGAGCCTATTGCTAGGGAATTATGAGAGCAAACATTGAAATCGAGATAGTTTTCCATAAGGTGTTTCTCATGGTCCTTCAATACATCCAATGTACCAGCACCAAATTCCAGAATCTTACATTCTGATGATCGAGACAAATCACACTATCTCATAGTTATCAAAGTGTTGCAATCTTTATCAGAAGAGGTGCCTAGTCTCGTCACTAGTTGTGAAGATATTTTGTGACACATGTCTCCCGTATATGGATCTCATCCATACACATATATCACATCAAATATACTAATAAGACCTGGTTCATCTCATGAACCATCATATCATATGTATTGGTCATGTGCATAAAGTAATAAAGAACATCATTCATCTCATGAAAGGAAAGCATGATTTTATTTATAAATAAATAAATTAATCAATTTACCACATCAATTGATGGATTGAGTCCATACAATCTAACACTGATACCATGATACAATATGTAATAAGGGAAGGAAAAAGGAGACGAGAGTTTGGAGAGAAGCTGATACCTCAATGGGAGGATCGTTTGTTTATTTATAATTTCATTATACCCTAATCAAGGGCTCTAAACATCCTAATCTGTAAAATCAGAATAATGAATAAATCAATCTCCTAATCTATACAAGGAAGTAATAAGAGATAAATCAGCAACATAATCTAAGATGATCCCACACGTGGGATTTTATATACAGCTGTGTACAAGCCCTTGATGGGCTGGGCCTAGTGGGCCTAAGCCACACTATCTTCTACATCTCTTTGCCTTCATTAATCCACTATCAATCATTCCACAAAATATACCCACAAATCCATCACATTCATCATGAGACAACCCATCAACCATGGAAATCCATAAGGAAACATAGACCAAAAATTAACAAAAGAGAATGTATAAATTCCAAAAGGCTAAACTAGAGAGAATGACTCATCAATATGCATTTTCAAAATCAATAGAAACCATAACATGAAACATAGATAAAAGCAAGTATGAAATCACCAAGAAAAGTAGTGAAAATCAATATCTTCTTATAAAACATGCTAACATTCACAATCATCCATTCATTCACTTGCCTTGGCCTCCAAGGTAGCTAAAAAAGATCCCACAACCACTTCTAAGCTCAAAATCTCCAAGCTACACACAACCCCAAAATAGAAACCCATTTAGAACCCTAAATAGCCAACACAATGAACAAGGAGGAGAGAGCTTCTAGTAATGGAGATGAAGACTCCCTAGGGCTAGGAAAGCACAAATCTAAGAGATGAGAGTGGTTACTTACTTGAAAGATCTTCAAAGGACAAGACTTTGCTCAAAAGGAACCATAGGATGCGTTCTCTCATGGTGAGGAAGAAGATGTTGCCATCCATTTCAACATTTGGGCAAGATTTGGAGTGGATTGGAGATGAAGACGGAAGAACAAGGAGAAGAAAACCCTAGAATGGGTTGGAGCCAATCCTTCCACAACAAATTGGAGCAAGAAAGGTAAAGTGAAGAAGAGTTCTCCTTTTATAGAGAGTGAAGGTGGGTCCCATAACTAACGAAGCTTGTCGGGCTAAAAACATAGATTTTCGGGCCTTAGATGAGTTCGACGAAGAAGGGAAAAATGTTCATCGTAAAATGTAGCTTCTGAAACTTATATATTTCAAGGGTTTTGGAGACATCGAGAATTGTGTCCATATTTTGTATAAAAACACTGTGTGGCCCTTGAAGTTAGAAAAGTCAGGTTCCAAGGTCTTAAACGGGGACGGAGTGAATACAAAAGTTGTAGAGGCTAACAAGATCAATCAATTGGAGTTAAAACAGAAATTTCTAAAAATTATGAATATACCCAACACCCCACCCCCCGAATGCTTACGCATAGTCACTAAAAAGACCCTCAAAGAGTGTCATTAAATCAAAAAGGCTCTCCAAACTCCCCAAAGCTATATAAAACAAAATCCACCAGCTTAGAGCTATCACACAACTTAATTAGTGCTAATCGCAATCGCTCGGGTCGTGTCACGCCCCCAAACCCGGACCCTACAACGGCCCGACCTCGGGGAGCGTGAATTGGGATTTTAAGTATGAATTATATTTCTCCTAAGATCCGCGTGTGTGAATATCACAATTCCAACACACTCTGAATATTTTGCGAAAGCTTTCGTGACGTTGCGACCCGGAATCCGTGGCCATCGGATTCCGCATCGCACTCAACCGCTAGCATAAAGCTATCATATCAATAATCATATCAAACTAGAATAAACCATCACAACAAAGTACAGAGCTGACAGTAACAGGATATTACATTCCCATAAATGTTCAAGTTACAAATTATCAATGTGCATTAATTAACAAATCCCAAGAAGAGGCTAATAGAAGCCATACAAAAACTAACTAATAACCACTACCCATATGAGACGTAGCTCCGATGTCAAGTTCAAAGTTTACGTGACATAGCCGACAACACCACCTGCAAACTCATGGCTCCACAGCCAACAAAAGCTCGGGACGGGGAGAACTGAACCTGAGCACCAAAGTAGTGGGTCAGACATGACGATCTGGCAGGTGGGTGAAAAGACAGTAAATGTACTGAAAAATAAAACATATAATAGATCATGTTATTTGATCAAGGGCTGCATATAATTAAAACAAATGGAAAATCATGGTTACCTGACAAATCCTGTATTCATGCAAAACGAGTGTAAAACATGGATCTTTGACAAAACATGTATTCATTTAAAGCATAAGTAAAATATGGAGGTCCGTCAAAACATGTGTTCATTTGCAACATCTGTAAAAGCATGGATTTATGACAAATCGGGTATTCATTTAAAGCATGTGTAAAGATAGAGATCTGATAAAACAAGTATTCATTTAAAACATCTGTATGCAATATAAAAACATGTGAAGTATCCAAGTAATCGAGAAACAAGCAAGATGGCATCCACACAAAGCTAAGTCCTCTATCACCGAAGTGACAAGAGCATATCGGGATGTTGACCTCAGTCACCGAAGTGAGGTGGTACAACAAAAATTTACATATACATATACATAATAATATGGGACATGACCACTGTAGCGAACTGGGCATCGGAAACTATAGTAGCAATCTGCGGTATCGGGACAAAACCACGGTAATAACCGGGTAGCGGGATTCAAACTATAGCTGGTGGGACGAGAGGGGGATCTCCAAGTAGGTGGAACGGACTAACAAGGTTATCCAATCTTAGTTGTGCCGACTCATAGGTCAAAATAATAGAAATCAAGACATGTACAAAACACATGATGCATTTATATAAATGGGCAAAACGGGGTGCTCAAAGGCACGAGTATCACTTTATTCATAAACGGGCGGGACAAGGTGCTCAAAGGCATAAGTATCACTTTATTCGGGCATGTATATACGGGCTAGAAAAATGCTAAAATACGATTTCAATGCTTTCGGGAATAATAAATCATGAATTTCGGGAGTGCATATCAAAATTCGGGAAACAATGAAGTATAATTGAATTTTTTTGAAATTTGGGGACAATTATTAGGATTCAAAATAACTCAAAGTGAATAGGGATCACGTATGTCGATTACAGTATAAACTTGGTACTCTTTGAGTTTGGAGACATTTCGGGCTCCTTATACACTTTGATACTTCCTAATCATCTCATGAACATATGGTTCGAAATAGTACTTTTCTTCCTTTTCAATTCCCAAATATTTCTGGGAGGTTTGTCACCTGTCGGTCAGCAGGCGACTAGCCACTTGGGCCAGGTCGGTTAGCCGACTGGTGACCGCTTGGTGACCACCCCTTCAGAATCAGAAATTCTTATTCACTGATATGGAGACCGATCATATGCAGTCACCAGGTCGGTGACCAGTCGGCTAGCCGCCTGCTGACCGCCCAGTCAGCGGCCAAATTCAGTTTTGAACTGATTTTTGCTCCCTTTTTCCTCCAAAACATTTCTCTTACAACCTACTTCATTCCCTGCAATATAATGAGCTCAAAGGCTCCTCAAATTCATCATTCAACACTTCCATTTCATCACTTCAAATTTCTCCCAAACACCACAACAATTACATACATTTCTAAGATACAATTAAGGGAGAAATAGACTCATCAATAAGTATTTCAAAAGTAATCAAAATAGGAAGACTATGAAAACACATGTAAAAATCATTAAGAACAATTAGTGTAAAACAAGAGATTTCCATGAAACATGTAAATGTCCAAAACTTATCCTTTCATCCACTTGCCTTGGGTCTCTAATCAAGAAACAAAGCCTCTAATCAACTCTTCCAAGCCAAGAATAAAAGCTACACAAAAACCCCAAATAAAACCCTCAAATGGTCAATACAATGCACAAGAAGAAGCAAGCTTCAATAATGGAAAAAGAGACTCCCATAGGCTAGGAAAACACACATCAAAGGCAAAGGGAGCGATTGCTTACATGTAGGTTCTCCAAATAGACAAGGTGAGCTCAAAGAGAGTCTTGCAATGGGAGGTTTCTTCCACAAATGCTATCAATGAAAAGTTCTTAATGAGAGGAAGAGAGTGATGATCTCCATTTCTCAAGAGATGTAAGGTTGGTGATGATTTGATGATGGAAAAGCAAGAAGAAGAAAGGGAAGTGAAGAAAACCCTAGTTTGGTTGCTTATGCTGGAAAATGGAAAAGAGAAGAGAAGGGTTCTCTTATAAGCAATTGGGAGTGGGCTCCACCCCTTAGAACTCTTGTTGGGTCAAAATCATGACTTTCGAGGCTTCGAATGAATTTGACGAAGAAGGGAGAAATGATCGTCGAAATTTCTAGTTTCCAAAAAGTATATGTTTCGCGGGTTTCGGGAATATCAAATATTGGGTACAGATTTAGTGTAAAAGACTATTTTGCCCTTAAAGTTAGGAAAGTCGGGTTTTGGGATTACGAACGAGAACGGGATCAACATGAAAGTTGTAGAGATCAACGAGATAAGTAAAACGGGATAAAAACACCAATCACAGGAATCTCGGATAATCCCCCAAGTAAACGCAGAGATATAAAAGGAACCCCCAAAGGGCCCCACTAATCACAAAGGCACTCAAAATTTTCCAAAGCTAATGTAAAACCATCCTAGCTCACAAACTCAACAAAAAAAAAAACATTAATCCCACTTAGAGAAACTAATCCACAATAAGAGTAACACTAATCGTGGACTCTCGGGACGGGGTCTCACATCCTCCCCCCCTTGGAACATTTGGTCCTCCAAATGAACTAAACAAAACCCAGAAACAAGTGGGGACATTAATCCCACACTTCGAAAACAAAACCTCAAACGGTTGCTCCAATCGGTCCTCTCGGAAGCACCTGAACTCGCTGGGCCAACCTCGCTGTAGAACTCTTCGGTCAACTATCAATAGTCGTCAGACATTCTCCCACTGACTTGACTCTGTTACTGCCCTGCCAAATCTGACTGCTCAAGGAATTTGCCAACTCTGACTCCTTCTAAGTTCCACCAAGTCCTTCTCTTCTATCCACCTTGATACAGAAAATTTTGTCGACTTCATCACAACCGTCGAAGCCAAGGTCTCATGTCAAATGCACAATCTTCAAGGCAAACTCTTGCCAGCTCTAACTCTTTATGCTCGTTGCTCTTGATCCTCCGCACAACAGGCGGTCTTTGACACTAACATGCTTGTCCCTTCACCATTCTTCAGCATTTGAAGCTCCGTCCTCACTCTTGTAACTGCTCTGCCAAGTCTGTTTCCCTTACAAAACCCAAATAACTAACTTCCTGCTTCGTATATCTGTACATTGTAATCTGAAGTTCCTCATGTCGATAAAATCAACAAAATCTGTGGTGATCAAGTAGAGATCCTTTCTATAGTCAACTCCTTCATTAGCTGCTGGAATTTCACTTCAAATGTTTCTAACATCTTGTTGAGTTTACTCCACCACAAGGCTGCACTTGTTGGAAGTTCCCAAATACTTCTTTGACAAAACCCATCAAATTCTAGAAATCTCCAACCCCGGACTGTTGGAAATAGATGGGCCTCGTGGATAGGTTTTCAAAACTTTTGACCCACTTGACTTAGGGATCAAATACCTATAAGGCCATTCAACCACATGTAGGATGAAATCCCTCCATCTCATCAAACATGTACAGCAATAAGCAACACCATGCAACAAAATAATCTACAACAGATAGAGAAGCAGATTATACCTTTGGAGCCTGGTTGTGCTCTAATGGAGAAGATGACTTGCTAGTCGAATAAACTCTTTCTTTGTAAGCAACTTAAGATCTCCAAGACCTTTTAATCTTCCACACTATGACCCATAATAGATCTCTTTTCTTAAGAAGACTGGTGGAAACTTCAAGAGAAAACCCTACTAGAAACTACAAGGAACTAGAAGAGAAAGAGAAGAGAGAGATGTGCAACTCTTGCACACAAAAGAGGGCTGGGCGTGCTTCACCAATTACTTGACGTCCTAACCCCTTTTCATCCCTATTTATAGCTTGGCAAACCTCCTCTTTTCTTATTTGAAATAGAAGTCCAACTCCCATTACAAATTAGAAACTTTCTCCCTTTTTCTAATTATTATAGAAGTCTTACTTCCACAACAATTAGTAAGCTTACTATTACCACTATTAGAAGTCCTACTTCAAATAGAAATAGTAACTTTCTAATTCCTCCATCTTAGAGTTCAAGTAGGATTAGTATCTTTCCAATAACTTGGGCTAGCGTGGGGACCCCTAGGGATTCCATAGAAAGTTGGCTCCAACTGGGACACCATGACCCCACATCTCATGTGTAATCCGGGCCCACAGTTAATTGCAAATAATACCACTATATAAATGCAATTGCACTCCAGTCTTAGAAATAAATTACAATGAAGACCCTAAACTTCTTAATTACCACAAGTAGGCCCCTCTATCAATATCCATGGATCAATTTGACTAAAACCGTCCCACCAATTTAAATCCACATCTTATTATCCTTGAGCCCCAAATTAATCACAGTGATCATCAGTACCATCCAATTAACTCTTAATCGAGATGGATGCGCACTTACTAATGACAAATCCATTAATTAGCACAAGGAGATAATATAGATAGATTCCATCTTGACTATTGAATGTTCCCACAGTCCTACTACCACCTACCCAAGACACCGAGGTGTTAACCTATAGTTGGCCTCACTTATTGGTAACTCAAAGCAAATTAATAGATAGAAACTTGAGTTCATCAATGTCTCAGGATTAAGAGCATATTGCTAGGGAATTATGAGAGCAAACCTTAAACTCGAGACAGTATTTCATAAGGTGCTTCTCATGGTCCTTCAATACATCCAATGTACCAACACCGTGATCCAGAATCTTACATTCTGATGATCGAGACAAATCACATTATCTCATAGTGATCAAAGTGCTGCAACCTTATCTGATGAGAAGCCTAGTCTCATCACCAGTTGTGAAGATATTTAAGTATAAGATTTGTGACACATGTCTCCCGTGTTTGGATCTCATCCATATACATATATCACATCTAATATACCAATGGGATCCAATTCATCTCATGAACCATTATTTCATATGTAGTAAAACACCATTCATCTCATGAAAGGAAAGCATGATATTTTTTGATAAATAAAGAAATTAATCAATTTATTACATCTTCTGATGGATTGAGTCCATACAATCTAACACGGACATCTCCTTGGAGCTTTACCAATTGAAAAATTGTCTCTAGACATTGATAATCTGCACTGCTCCTGTACAACTGCACCATCCCCGATCAAACCTGACGGTGAGATGAGTATGTGGTTGAGGTCTCTGATTCAGTTGAAGGTCTCAAACCGTCTAAACTTTTACTCAGCAACTTGTTCCCTTGACACAATCAATATTCAAAGAATCCTTCCATCAAACCCCTGACACCCTTTAGATGTTCTTGCATAACCTCGAATCCACTACTTATCTTATCCATCAATGTCGGTTTAAGAGAATGAAAGTTCTGACTCATTCCGATGTACTGTAACTCTATCTCTACCGTAAAACTCTGTACATAGTGTCATTCTTCTCTGGATCTTTCAATCGGCCTTGTCCATAGGTTATGATTCCTCAATTTGCATTTGCACAGTGTCCAAACTGATATCTCAAAAGTCCGTAAAGTCTGCAAGATCTCCTCTATCATATGACCAGGTGACAATTCATTTTGTATACGGCTCTTTATATCATAGCTGAAAAACTTACTTCCCATCATTTTAACCACACACTGATGCATCCCGCTGAGTCAACTTCACCATCATTCCTGAGTCGTCAAAAATCCTCTAGCGTTCCTCCGACAAAAGTTCATAACAAATCGAGAAATTTCTAGCTTTTGGCATCACTTAAAGTTCTGTCACCTAAAAATCACCTCAAATTTCCTGAAATTCGCCATTGTCTGGCGTCTGGAGTCTTTCGACTTAAGAAAACATTCCAAATCTATCCAAAAATCCACACTTATTTGTCTGACGCACCATCTGACAGTAAACGATCAACTGTAATTGGGTCTTGATATGCTGTTCACATTCCTTGCTGACTAACTACTGCTCACAAATTCCTTCGCTAGCTCCATCTGTGGCGTTGAAAAGTTGAAAATTCTGCCAAAGTCCTTCGACATCCATCCACATGCTAAGTCCACAAAACTCTGACTCTTTAGCGCAAAAACAAGAAAAAAACACTAAATGTGGGTGCGGAGATATTAAATTCTCCCCCACTAGAAAAGAATTTGGTCTCCTAAATTCCCTAATAAGAACAAAAAGGAAGAGACAAGGAGAGTCTCCCCCACAAGAAGGAAAACAAACCCGAATCCAATAGAACGACATCTAGCCAAAACAAAACAATAACTTTTAACAATTCCTCACCACACGTCTTGAGGTTCCTAGAGTGTTTCATTTCCTAGAAACATGCCCGCTCTGATATCAGTTTGTCACGCCCATAAACCCGGACCCTACAGTGGCCCAACCTCGGGGAGCACGAATCAGGATTTTAAGTACGAATTAATTTCTCCCAAGATCCTCGTGTGTGAGGATCACAATTCCAACACACTCTGAATATTTTGCGGAAGCTTTCGTGGCGTTGCGACCCCACGTCCGTGGCCATCAGATTCCGCATCGCACTCACCGCTAGCATAAAGTTATCATATCAATAATCATTATCAAACTAGAATAAACCATCACAACAAAGTACAGAGCTAACAGTAACAGGATATTACATTCCCATATATATTCAAGTTACAAATTATCAAGAGAAAACTACTGAAAAAGCCTCTAAGGACCCCTATGGATGGCTGATGACTCGGTATAGTTATGGAGACTGGAGAGGTCCCCTGGGCCCATTATATTTTTTTTTATTTGCTGAATGAAATGGTTGATATCGACCATTTAGGCAATTTTTTAACGTAAAACAACCCCATTTCTCCCTCATTCCGTAGTCGCTCTCTTTCCCTTTTCCCTTCGTCTGTCGCAATCGACATTTTTCCCCTGTAGTGCTTGTCGCAGCCAGTGGTCCCAAGAAGCTTTTGGCGCCTTCCCTCCTTTTCCATTTCAAATCGTGATCTTCACAAGGAGGTGCGTTTTTTACTGTTTCTTTTGCTTTTACCCTAATTAACAATTGATTTCGATGGGTTTTTGAAAAATGAGGGCACTGCATTCACGGAAGCATCCTTCATCATGGTAATAGATCAAACCCCTTTCCGTGGCTGCGGCATGTTTTTCTTGGGTTCTTCAACAGAAACCATATGTTGACATCGAAACTAAACAGTTGCAAGTTCTTTGTGAACCCATCTGTTGCAGAGGCATCCCTTCCATGCCCCACAATGGATATCGACCATTTTTTAAATCCATTTTGATGGGTAGAAAATGGATTATCATTAACCCCAAAAGTAGGACACTGCATTCATGGAACCATCATTCATCGTGTTAAAATATCAAACCAAGTTCTATGTCTGCAGCATCTGTTGCTTGGGTTGTTCAACAGAAGCCATCCATTTTTTGGATTCAAACATTTGCTTAGTTGTTTCGAACCAAACAGTCGCAGAAGGATCTTTTCCGTGCTTGATAATGGAAATCAAATTTGTCATCCAATTTTTATAAACTGATAAGCATTAACAAATGGAGAGAAAGTCAGTTGAAATACATCTTGTTTTTTACTATTTTTTGTCCCTAAAAATATGTTATACAAAGTGTCCCTCAGGAATTTAAATTTAGGTGTGCTTCAGGTACTTTTTTTGAACTAAGCCAAACACTATCTTTTTAGGTCCCTAAGGTCACATTTGGCAATTAAATCTTTGGGGAGTTTTTATCTGTTTCCCATTAAGTTGAATTGAACAAATAAAGTGATACATGGTTGGAGAGCCATCTTTTAGATGGAAAGTTATTCTTCCCCCTTCCCCCCCCCCCCCCCCCCCCCCCCCCCCCCCACCCACACACACACACAACAGAACATGTACAAGGGACCAAGACAATGAGTCTTTTCTTCATTGAAAGTACTCTTATTGAGAGCAAGTATGCCCCTAACCTGTTCCCCATGGCAAGAAGGTGAGGGAAGAAGGGTTCATTACAGTACATTACATTTGGGTTGGGAACTGATGGTTTGCCACTTTATTTAATTAAATGAGATTGATTAAGGTGTTGCTGGTGAACAAGTGATCTGCACTTGTGATGAACTTTTCACCAAATAGAGATCACAAAAATGAATTTAGCCACTGGCGAAAACGAGTGCAGATCAAATAAAAATAAGGGTGTGAGATATGCAAGTAAAATTCTGAATACGGATTAATTGCCCGGTTTATGTCCTATATCACATCCATAAAGTGGTTGTTTTATTCTATACAACCTTTCTTACTCACAATGAATCAGAAGTGCCCTGCTAAAGTCATGTATCTATTACACTATGCTTTGGAACAGGTGGACTTTTCAAAGTATAACTGCTTAAATGGTTAACTACATATGAGAAACTTTCCATGATAGAAGATTTGAACAACCATTGCAGTTTATGGCGACCAATTTATTATGTTGCGTTCCACAAAGTTTCTAACTTTTTTGGCACAAACACATTTAAAAACATCTTGCATATGTGGTAAACTGTTGTATTTAGATCACATCATTTATAATCGAGAACCGAAGGACGTGTATTAATCTTGTCATTTTTCCCTAGCACTCATACGGCATCATACATAATTTGTTCCAAAATGATGATTGCTTACATCTATAATAATGAGCGACGAAACATGTTGCCTATTTCCTAACCGTATTTTCCACTTTGCAGACAAATGAAGATCAAGGCACCGGAGCTCCAACAACTCTCCTTTACAACCAACGGTATCATATATCGGAGTGTATCCGCCAAGGAGAGGTAATCTTTATAGATAAATTGAGGGCTGAAATGAGCCAAAACGGCTAGTAGATTGAGCCCATTCCATTCCACACTTCAAATCAATAATTGTTATCAGCATATAACAATTAAGATAAACATGTTTTAAGCTTTAAATAAGACCAACGCATAGTATCACCAAATTAATAGGTCAGTGGATTTATCAATTGATGCATTGGAACCTCTAGACTACTGATCGCAAACTGATGTCATGCCTATGCTATTTGAACGGTCTTTATCTTTTTTATGAAAGATATATTCTAACAAGCACTTTTCTTATTATTTCGATATGTAGGAGACCGGTCGCCTTTGGTGCATACCAACAAATCCAGATAAACATGTTTGGGAGCTGACAAAGCAACAGAAGAGCTACGTCAAGCAGGCTGGGCTACATCACCTCGCAGAAATAGATCGCATTGTCATCGATCATGCACTAATTACTGCACTAGTCGAGAGGTGGCGCCCTGAGACCAACACTTTCCACTTCCCATCGGGCGAGGCAACTGTCACCCTTGAAGATGTTACGTACTTATATGGGCTGCCTATTAATGGCACTTTAGTGAGTGGACGGACTTCTCCTGGTAGGATGGTCCAAGAAATTTGTCAAGATGTTCTCGGGTTGACCCCACAGAAAAAATTAGACTACGTGGGGATAACGGTTAAATTTAAGTGGCTTGAAGATAACTTCAAGGCGGAGAAACTAGCGCAGAAAAAGAAGCACAAGAAATACAAGGAGCATGAGATCTTCACCACTCGTGCCTATCTATTTTTCCTTGTTTCCGGACAAATTGTTACCCAAACTTCTAGTGCCCGCGGACCCGCCTATTTACTCGAACTATTTAAAGAGTTCAAACCCTATGCATGGGCACCAGCATGTCTTGCCAACTTATATAGGATGTTGTCAAATGCATCCCGTTGGAGTCCTGAAGAGATAGTGGGTGGAGAGGAGGGGGCGGTGAGCAAGGCGAGACAGAGGGCCATCAACTCAGAACACCAACTGGGCCGCTACAGCTATTACAGGTTTAACATTATTTGACATTATTTGACCATTTAACATAATTTGGTTGAAACAAGGTTGATTATATCTACTATTTGGTGCAGTTGTGGGCTTATACGAGGATGTCCATCGGAAAGTGTCATCAGCCATTAAAGTCTTGGAAGAAGGATATTAAGTTCCCACTTTTTAAAACTTGGCAAAAGAGGCTGCCTAAAAACCCCGGCTTAGCAACGGTGAAAGAAGTAAGGAAGCAGATAAATGCTCTGCATGCTGATGGGGTAGTCAAGCTGAACACCGTATTAAGATGTTCATTTTCCTTACTTAATCCCGTTAATTTTTTTCTTTCTCATAATGTTATCTTTTATTGATGTTTTTGCAGTTCACTTGGCAACCATATTCTAGCTTCGGGAATAAGTTCCTGAACAAGGTGTCAAAGGTTGATCGCAGTCTGATGTCGTCGTCTACAGTCTTGATCTTCTATTGGATTGTTGAACGACATAATACATGGCGGGTTATGAAACAATTCGGATTAATGCAAGTAGTCCCACTGCCTTTCAACATCCCAATCATTAGACGAGAACGGACTACCCATCATGTGATTGACTACAGCCAGAATATAGACAAGGAGGTGGAGGCGTTGTGGGATGCAAGAAGTGAACTCGGACTACGTGGTGTGGAGGATACTACAGCCCAGCATATGGATGAGTATATGCTGTGGTATCACGATAACACAGTCATGTATGTCGGCAGACAAGGAGAAGCGGAGCAACCCGCTGTAGCCGACCAGACTGATGGACCCGAGGTGGCCAGTTCACCCAATGTGCCTGATGCAGACGACGTTCCTACTGCACCTGAAGTCACTACTGTACCCACTGTCCCACAAAAGCATGTGAGATATACAGTGTGTTGTCATCCATACTTAATGTGGTTGCGATCTTCTTACTGTGGTTCACATATTAATTATTTAATTTCTACAATCATTCGTTTATGAGAGGGTACACTTCAATGTGTGCAGGTCCAGGATCTGGTGCTTCACATAGAACGCTCCCTTCATCGGGCCTCGCGCAAGAACACCTCGATGGAGAAGTTGAACCTGTCAATATCGAAGAAGTTGTCTAAGTTCAAGGCTTATTTTCATAAAAGTTGGGAAGACTTCTCAATGGATGGAGCAGCTCACAGTCTGAGGAGGAATTGGCAAAGAAGAAAATTACAGTTACTTTTGTAAGCAGGAAGAAAGCTGCAGTGAAAAGTCCTGGGAAAAAGAGGAAGAGCATTAAACGAGCACCTGTGTCGGTGGAAGACACTCCTGCACATAAGGCTGATGAAACAGGAACGATACCGCCTTCCCCTCCACAACACAACGATGAGTGGCAACCAATGGCGCCTTTCCCTCCACAGCAGAAAGTAGAAGCTGAGGGCGTGCCACAGATTCCAAACTTACCCGAATTTGAGGAGGTCCTGTGCACACCGCCAATCAGCAGATCATTGTTCGCCTCTCCAGTTCCGGTCTCAAGCTCTTCTGCCTTAGTGGTTTCGGCCCCCTTGGCCAGTTTACATTCGCTGGTGTGGAGGATAAAACGAATGCCACGTATGTGCAAAGTCCCTTTGAGATTTGAAGACTATGTACATTTCATCGTTGAACATGATTATGTGCTATCTGAAGCTGACAAGTTCTTCCTCAAAGGCTTCAAGGAATACTATGCGAGAAAGTAAGCATATTATCTGGCGGAACTCCGCGTATTCTCTGGTGAACTGACTCTCATCACATTGATGGTGAAATCCATGAGTCTGACTTACATGGTATTGTTATGCAGGAGATATGAGTTGGACAGCATTTGTACAATGGTAAAGGCTGAGGACTTGCACAAGCTCCTTTACGAGGGAACATGGATGGACACAAACATTATGTACTATTATTTTGAACTGCTGAGGGATGGTTGTGATTCATGTTTCATTGCTGACCCAAGTGTTTGCGTAAGTACATAGATGATTAACTTTGTTTGTAAAACACGTGCTTTCATTTATTGTGTTGCATTTTTTAGATTTTACCAATGGTTATATAAAAATGCAGAGTTGGTGGCGCTCTGGAATAGACAATGCATACGAGTCTGTTTTTGGGAAGCATGGGCATAGAGTATGGGAAGCGAGAGAAGCATGCACTTTAGTCTTCGTTGTATACCACAGGTCGCACTTTGCCTTACTGGTGGGATACATTGACGAGAGGAGATGGGACTTCTACAACAGCATGCCCAAAGATCGTCGTACACTTAAACATGCGGAGAAATTTGTACGTTTTCATGTCTTATATAAAAAAGCATTGCCTTGCATTGTGACATTCATTTGTATACATGATTCAATTGTGTTGCACATGATTTAAGTAACCTTTTACTAATGTGCCCTGCAGGTGGGATGGTTAAACGAAGGTTACAGTCATTTTGACAGGTCTAACCCATACCTGTGGTCATGGGAGGAGAAGACGGACATACCGCATCAGCATAATGCCAACGACTGTGGAGTGTTTGCATTAGCATTCGCTACACACTGTGTGCACCGCCTCCCGATTAGCTTTATGCAGTCCCATATCCCGTACTTCCGCAGCAAGATTGTCGTGGAGATATTCAAAAGGAGTTGGCAACTAAATGCTAACAGGCTGGGTCTAACTGACTTGACGGACTACCCATGACAGAAGTGGATTGTGGGTGTACAGATTTGAAGTTTGATAGATAGCATCTAAAATCTTTTTACTCATTTTTTTGGAAGTAAACTAACTGATTTTAGCAATCTAGATCATATACATATTTGAACCGGGATGAATGTAAATAATTTACTAGTGTTAATTGATGCATGCAGCTATTTACTTTTTTGCTCCCGAATGAATGTTGATGAGTGTCCTTTGTCCAACACACAGGTCTTTTTAAAATATCGACTATACAGTTTTTTTTACCTTCCAGTTTGACTGTGCAGGGGTTTTTTGTAAAGCTTCAAGTTAAATGGTCGATATCGGCTATGCAGGGTATAAACCTTCCAGTTAAATAGTCGATATCGACTACACAGGGTTTTCTAGCTTCCAGTTTGACTATGCAGGGTTTTTTTAGCTTCAAGTTAAATGGTCGATATCGGTTATGCAGGGTATTTTTGCCTTCCAGTTAAATGGTCGATATCGACTATACAGGGTTTTTTTGCTTGCAGTTTGACTATGAAGGGTTTTTTTTAGCTTCCAGTTAAATGGTCGATATCGACTATGCAGGGTATTTTGACCTTCCAGTTAAATGGTCGATATCAACTATACAGGGTTGTTCGCTTCCAGTCGCTTCCAGTAAAATAGTCGATATCGACTATTAAATTGTCGATATCGATTATTTCTCTAAATGGATAGTTTTTGATATCCACTTACACGCAGCCATGCAAATGAATATCAACAAATAGCTGACTTTGACAGAGAAAGGGAATTAAGAGAACATCATGTTTCATTTCATTTCAATAATAACATATAACAGCAAAAAGTTTTACTCCATTATGACCATGTGGCATCCTTGTTCAACCAATACAAGCTGACACCGAATAGACAAAAAAATAGTTGACCGTCTTACAAATTGGTCTACAAGTGTAACTTTATAATACTACATCCAAAAAGAAACTATATATATATATATATACATCACCAACACATATACAAATATGAAGGCCTCAAAATGAAATCAAAAGAAACGAAGGGCTCCTTCACCCAACGTTCAAGTCAGGGATGGAGGATTGCGATAGCTTCCACGGTTATGTTCCCTTCCTCTACAGTTCGAGCACGTTACAACCTTCCGCTGACGGAAACTTTCTTTGGTTCGAAGCCTCTTCTTACGAGGACGTCCTGGCTCTTTGGTAGCTATAGGTGGAAGGACCCTCGTATCTAATGTATGCTCCCACTGCTTGCTGTCTCGAGTGGCAAGTATAAATTCACTGTACGTGGAACGATACACTGATGACAGATACCAATGCTCGCAGAAATCATACGGATCATAATTTCTGACTTTCATTGATGCCAGTGCATGACAGCAAGGGATGCCCAATACCTCCCATTTCCGACACGTGCAGGTTCTTCGTTCGAGATCTACCACGTCGACGTATTCCGCAGATTGAACCTCAAATTCAACAATGCCAGCCACCCGAACATGAACTCGGCGAGCTTCCTCCATTTCTTGGCTCAGCCTCTTCTCTGCATACGGAGTAAGACGAGTGGTCACCGCCCGGGACAATAGCTGACGCTTTTGAAAGAACTCCATTAACTTGGCACGAATCTCTTCTACCTGTTTAGTGATAGGCAGGACTCTTATGTCTCTTAATAGACTATTAGTGCACTCAGCGGCATTGCTAGTTAGCATTTCATATAGACGGCCTTGTACGTATGCGTTCGCCCAGCGGTCCCGACCAATCGCGTCGATGTAGTTGAACGCGTCTTGGCTGACTGCACGTATATCCATCATCTAAGCCTCGTACTCACAGGGCCTATATGACTTTGCTGCACGCCAAAATTTAAGCACAATAGCCCCATCACTGAAAGCTACCTTTATGTTTTCTATAATGTGGCGGCAACAATAACAATGCATTGCTATAAGTATGGTGTTTCTGAGTGCCGGGACAAGACCCTTTTGACGGTCCGAAACAATAGTCAGATTGGAGGGCTCTCCCAAAGAAATGAATAAGTTTGCGAGGAACCATTCCCAACTGTCACGGCGTTCCGCTTCCGTAAAGGCAAACGCAATGGGGAGGAGCTTGTGGTTGGCATCGTGTGTCATGGCTACAAGCAAAACACCTGGATACTTGCCTCGGAGATGTGTCCCGTCAACAGCAATCACTCGCCTCAAGGAGCATGTGAACGAACTTAAACATGGTCCAAATGCCCAAAAAAATCTTCTAAAACGGTCATGCACTGTGTCTATGTTTGTTACGGTCCCAGTGTTAGCCATTTGCAATTCAATAGAATAGAGAGGCAATATCTTAACTGAATCTTCGTACAACCCCCGGACTACACGCAGTACCATTTCCTTTGCAATAAGTTCCTTTCTGTAGCTAATGGTTGACCCAAATTTCATCTGGTAGTCGTTCATTATATCCTTGGGTTTTAAATTTGGATTTTGCCTGACTCTCTCCATGATGAACTCTGTAATGAGTGCCGACGTTGCCTGTCGATGCGCAATACCCATCATTGGTTTCGAGCATCGATGGATTGGATTGTACGTCCGGACCTTGAACTGTGGCCCCGACTCGACGATAGAAGCATGAATTCGCCAAGGACATTCCTGATCTTTGCAACGTGTCGTGACCTTGGTCAAGTTGGTCTTCAGGTGCTTGAGTGTGAAGTTCCCGTAAATCGCAAACTTAGCAAGAGTGTTTCGAAAGTTCTGTCGATCGGGAAATTCGCGACCAAGCCACATTTCCCTTGCCGAGTTGGAACCGATATGTGTGTTCACCTCCTCAGGCACCATACTGTCATCTAGATATAAATGTAGGGCTTCATTGGAGGCATTTGCCGTTTTGGATTGATTCGCTGTGTCAGTTTTGACTTCGCCCTTGAACTTTGGCATCCGACAGATGTGTTTGTTGGGGCTCTGTTTCTCTATTTTTATATTACCATGATAATCTACACCACTGTCCATACTTTCAACGGTTTCTTCTTGTCTGACAGACTGATGTGTACTCAAATCGTTAGGTACAGTTTGAAAATACATGTCGTCCATATCATCAACAAATTCATCTTGTCCGACCGGCTGATGTGGACTCAATTCATTATATATAGTTTGAAAATGCATGTCTTCATCCTCATACAGATCAACTGCAGGCAGTTCATCAGATTGCAATGGCTCCATGACCCTTTTTCCTTTTAAAACTCTTGACACGTTCCTTGTTTTTTTCAGGCAAGTGCGATCTTTATCATTCCCTTGAAACCTACAACAAGTAATTGAAAATATAAGCAAGAGTAGGAACAAAGTAGTATTTGTTAACTAACAAGCGTAGTGGTAGAATCAATACACGTACCTTCGTTGTTCGCCTCCTTTATGTTGCCCATCATTCTGGCAGTTGAACACGTATAGATATATGCCATTTAAATCATTCCCTGATGCTTTCAACATTCTCCTTACATCGTTATTATCGTCGATGCTAGCCAATGAAAATGCCCGTCCGTTGTGATGGAGGTACTGTAAGTTTAAATTTTGGATTGATAGCCCACAATTGGCTGCTTCATTTGCTTCATTAAGCAGTGACGCGTATGTTATGTCCATCGGTAAATATCTCATCTTCTGCTTTCCTCCACTGTACACCGGATGAATTATATAGAATTCAAAGTTGCCATCGTAGTGGAATATGAACAACACCTCACTATCTGACATCTTATCACTAAATAACAAAAAAAAAAAAACATTTTAGGTCTCGAGGAAGATGTGCTTAAATTAAGATAAAAACCTAGATAGCAATGTGATATAGTGGTGCAAATAATGAAAGATTAAAATTACAGTCTTTGTTTCTATACCATTCATAGGAATGAGAAACAAAATAGGATCTAAGCTTCCCTAGATGGAGAAGAATAGCTATATTTTGGAATCCATCGACTGTAATGAATGAATCTGGCCTGAATATGGACTACTTTTTTGTAGCAAACTTTCCTTATGACATGTTTAATCAGAATAGCTATATTTTGTAACAAACGTTTAATGTGACACTTATAAATTGCAAAATATAGAAAAAAAAGCCGTTTTAAGAGACTACACACAAAACCAATGACCATTACTAATTTATTCCATGATGTCTTGGGGACCATAATCATGTCGCTTAAAAGGGGACTTGTAGACAGAATGCATACCAAATTTTCCAACTGTTACATCTTCATAAGGCAAAAAAAGGGACTGTATTTCGATTTTCTAGGGTTTCTCAAATTAGAAACCGAAAAAAATAGATAGATTATGAATTTTCAAGGGGATCATTCAGTAAACGAAGGTGTTTAATATGTGTACCAACCTGTTAATGGAGGGAAACCGAGTTTCTCATGGACTCTCAGTGCTTGCTGAAAGGGAAGATCGCAGGTAGTGGTTGCCCCGTCGAGTTCGACTTGATATAGCATCGTGTAAAAGATATAAGTGATATCCGATATTGGTCGATATCGACCATGTCATAAGAAGACAAAAATATATATATATATATATGAAGCCCCTATAGGACCCCTCCCGTGTGGAAGGTGAAAATGTGCCTTCTCAGAACGTGGGGGGTCCTTAGGGGATTTTTCGGGTAGTTTTCTCAATTATCAATGTGCATTAATTAACAAATCCAAAGAAAAGGCTAATAGAAGCCATACAATAACAAACTAATAAGCTCCGATGTCAAACTCAAAGTCTATGTGACATAGCCGACAACACCACCAACAAACTCATGGCTCCATAGCCAACAAAAGCTCTCATCTCGGGGCGGGGAAAATTGAACCTGAGTACCAAAGTAGTGGATCAGACACGACGGTCTAGCAGGTAGGTGAAAAGACAGTAATTGTACTGAAAAATCAAATATATGACAAATCATGTTAGTTGATCAAATACGGGACATGACCACGGTAGCGAATTGGGCATCAGGAACCACAGTAGCAATCTGCGGCATCGGGACAAGACCACAGTAATAACCGGGTAGCGGGATCCAAACTGCAGCTGGCAGGACGGGAGGGGGATCTCCAAGTAGGTGGATCGGATCAACAAGGTTATCCAAGCTTAGTGGTGTCGACTAATAGGTTAAATAACGGAAATCAAGACATATACAAAACACATAGGATGCACTTATATAAATGGGCGGGACGGGGTGCTCAAAGGCATGAGCTCAAAGGCTTCTCTAATTCATCATTCAACACTTTCATTTCATCACTTCAAATTTCTCCCAAACACCACAACAATTGCATACATTTCTAAGATAAAATTAAGGGAGAAATAGAATCATCAATATGCATTTCAAAAGTAATAGAAAATCAAGACAAGGAAGACTATGAAAACACATGTAAAAAATCATTAAGAACAATTAGTGTAAAACAAGAGATTTCGGTGAAACATGTAAATGTTCAAAACTTATCCATTCATCCACTTGCCTTGGGTCTCTAATAAAGAAACAAAGCCTCTAATCACCTCTTCCAAGACAAAAACAAAAGCTACACAAAAACCCCAAATAAAACCCTCAAATGGTCAATACAATGCACAAGAAGAAGCGAGCTTCAATAATGGAAAAAGGAGACTCCCTGTCGCGACCCCGGACCGGGCCTCCAAGACAAGGCGGGCCTAATCCGGGATCGGGACTAATATTTGTGATTGTGATTGATTGTATGATGGATGAATTAATTTAAACCCCAAAACGTATACGAGTCTACCAAAGAGTACCACTCGTACACGCGATTTCTCACAGGTGTCCGCGGTGAAGATATCACATCAACATGAATATTTCTTTTATGTGCGGAAGCGTGTAGCAAATTTCTTTCATACATTCATGTCCAAGATAATGAGATTAACACATATTTAATGCCAGTATCAAAATGAGCAATGATCATTAATGCTATAACCCCAAAAGAAAGTTAAGGTTTACAACAACATAGTTTAATTACATTGTCCCCAAATATAGAGGCCAACAAAAGCCAATATAAATCAAATAACAAGTTCCCAAAAGAATGGTTAGACCCAACCCAAAATGTTACGTCACTCGGCAACCGAATGTCTAGACGACATCATCGGCGTGCCACTCAACTAGACGTTGCGGTTCTCCGACCACCTCCTCATGCTCCTCCTCGGGAAGACCGATAACAGGTCCAAAGCAAAGGGTCAAACACGATGGTTTGGCAAACAGGTGAAAAGACATATTAATAAAGAAATTACCTTGGAAAACATTTAAACCTGTCAAGCAATAGTTTCATAAAACGAGAGAATCATTTATTCAAATACATATGCAATATAAACATGTAAGGTATCCAAGGAAACGGGAAACAACAAGATGGCAACCACACATAGCTAAGTCATCTATCACCGAAGTGACATGAGCATATCAGGATGTTGTCTCAGTCACCGAAGTGAGGAGATGCAACATAAGTAACATATACATACTATAATACGGTACATGACCACGGTAGCGAACTGGGTATCGGGACAAGACCAAGGTAATAACCGGGGTAGCGGGATCCAAACTGCAGCTGGCGGGACAGGAAGGGGTCTCCAAGTCGGTGGATCAGACCGTCAAGGAAAGCCAAGCTTAGTGGTGCCGACTCATAGGTCAAATGACAAGTCAAATCATGTATAAAACATATCGAGTGCAAGTATATAAACGAGCGGGACGGGATGCTCAAAGGCACAAGTATCACGTCATTCGGGCATGTATAAACGGGCTAGCAAAATGCTAAAATACACTTTCAATACTTTCGAGAATAATAAATCATAATTCGAGAAATTCGGGACAAGTATCGGGATTCACGACGAGAAATTCGGGACAAGTGTTGAGATTTAAGATAAATCAGGTGGTTAAGGACCCCGTATGTCCATTGTAATAATGACTTGGTAGTCCTTGAGTTTGGAGACATTCCGGGCTCTTTATACACCTTAGTGATTTTCAAACTTTTAAATGAACTTCAAAACCAACGGAACCTCAAAAGAGATCCTAAGTATAAGGTTAATCCTAGCGGATCGTACAACCTATTTAGTCACCGAAGGGGATAGGATTCGCGATACCCAAACGTACAAACCTCGTGCATAGTTATAAAGGGGTATCCCTTGTCCCGTACTGTTCAAGATTGAATTAGGTTAAGTTCCGATACAACCGGGTTAACCTCAAAGAATGTCGGGTCAAACAATCTCATGATAAGTCAAGTGAGTCCAATAAAGAGGGGTAACCAAGTTCCACCTAAGTCCGTTTAAGAAAAGAGTGAAAAATCACTTTTCAGGGGAAATTCGTAGAGTGCCCGGTTGACCCCGCCCTTGGCCGGTCGACCGAGTACACTGCGGTCTCGGTCGACCTGAGGAGGTCAGGTCGACCCTCTCATGAAGGCTCTGCAGTTGTAAATAAAATGCGTGAACAGTGTTTTGGTCAGGTTCCAGAGAACCTGACCACTGTGTGGCCGGTTGACCGAGCCCCATGGCCGGTCGACCGCGTGAACTGCATAACAGTGTTTCCCGCAGTGCAGTAGGTCATCCAACAGAGGACCTGATCCAGTGTTCCCGGTCGACCAAGCCCCCTGGCCGGTCGACCGCGTGAACTGCGTAACAGAACCCAGGTTCTGTTTCTGCAGTTCAATGGTTCATTCCTTTTTCCTTTCTTTTGTGTTCATTCTTTTAGACCTGACTAGCAATCTAAATCATAGATAAAATAAGCTAATAAGGTTCTCAAATGTGCATTTATTTCAAACCTAAACAAGTCATTAATATCACAAAACATTAGGTGAAATCATAAATGCATTTCATAAAACTCATTCAAAGATAAAAATATCAAATCATCCACTTGCCTTGGGTCTCAAATCAAAGGAAAACAAGCTCCTAATCACCCTTGCAAGCCAAGAACACAATCTCTACAAAAACCCCCAAACTAACGCTAAAATGGGTCAAACAAAACAATAAGAAGAGAGAGCTTCCAATAATGAAAATGGAGCTTCTCAAGGACTATAAGAACACAAATCTAGAAGATTAGGGAGAGAGCTTACCAATAGGTGCTCCAAATGAGCAAGGCAAGCTAAATGAGGATCTTAGAGAGATGAGATTTCACCACAAATGGTACCAATGGAAAGCCCTTGAAGTGGTGAAGAAGATGGTGAAATCCTCTTTGATGTTGGTGCAAGTTTGGTTGTGTCTTGATGATGGAGAAGCCAAGAAGAAGAAGAAAAGAGTGCAAGAAAAACCCTAGGTTGGCTGTTGTGCTGGAAAAAGGAAAAAAGGAGGGGATAAGCTCTCTTTTATAAGCAACACAAGTGGGCCCCACCAACTAGCAACCTTGTTGGGCTGAAATAGTAATTTTCGGGATCTCGGATGAAATCGACGAAGAAGGAAGAAATGATCGTCGAAATTTCTAGTTTCCAAAAAGTATATGTCTCACGGGTTTCGAGAATATCAACTATTTGGTCCAGATTTAGTGTAAACAGATTGTTTTGTCCAAGAAGCTAGAAAAGTCGAGTTTTGGGATTCGGGACGGGAACGAGATCAACATGAAAGTTGAAGGGATTAACAAACTAAATAAATCAGGATAAAACACCAAATCAAAAGAACCTCGAGTAATCCCCCAAGTACGCGTAAGTCATAAAAAGGAACCCCCAAAGGGCCACACTAATTCCAAAGGCACTCAAAATTCCCCAAAGCTATGACAAAGCTATTCTAAACCAACTAAACCAAAATCCGCTAAACACAGTTAGCAGTAACCCGCAACTTAATTAGTACTAATCGAGGTCACTCGGGTCGGGGTCTTACACTCCCATAGGCTAGGAAAACACACATCAAAGGCAAAGGGAGCAATTACTTACAAGGTTCTCCAAATAGACAAGGTAAGCTCAAAGAGAGTCTTGCAATGGGAGGTTTCTTCCACAAATGCTATCAATGAAAAGTTCTTAATGAGAGGAAGAGAGTGATGATCTCCATTTCTCAAGAGATGTAAGTTTGTTGATGATTTGATGATGGAAAAGCAAGAAGAAGAAAGGGAAGTGAAAAAAACCCTAGGTTGGTTGCTTGTGTTGGAAAATGGAAAAGAGAAGAGAATGGTTCTCTTATAAGCAATTGGGAGTGGGCTCCACCCCTTAGAACTCTTGTTGGGTCAAAATCATGACTTTCGGGGCTTCGAATGAATTTGACGAAGAAGGGAGAAATGATCGTTGAAATTTCTAATTTCCAAAAAGTATATGTTTCGCGGGTTTCAGGAATATCAAATATTGGGTACAAATTTAGTGTAAAAGACTGTTTCGCCCTTGAAGCTATGAAAGTCGGGTTTCGGGACTACGAACGAGAACGGGATCAACATGAAAGTTGTAGAGATCAACAAGATAAGTAAAACTGGATAAAAACACCAATCACAGGAATCTCGGGTAATTCCCTAAGTAAACGCAGAGATATAAAAGGAACCCCCAAAGAGCCTCACTAATCACAAAGGCACTCAAAATTTCCCAAAACTAATGAAAAACCATCCTAACTCACAAACTCAACCAAACAAACACTAATCATACTTAGAGAAAGCAATCCACAATAAGAGTAACACTAATCGTGGACTCTCGAGACGGGGTCTCACGGGTTGAGGTCTTACAAAAAAGAAATCAAACTTTTCACAGAAGCCAGAAAATGCAGAAAAATATGCTGCTGGGCATCCAAAAAATTGGAGGAATGGGGATTTCTTGTTGTGTGTTGATTTCTGTTTAAATCAATCTTCAAGGTTAGGGTAGTAGCCTATTTTTGGGAGATTATGGAGAAGGAATTTGTCAATTTCAATGGTTGGATGTGAGAATTTGATGTAACAACTTCAAAACCATTTGTCCAAATAGTTGAACCCAAAAAATAGGTAAAACACTGACCTTTTGAGATTATAAAATTCCAAAAAAATATGGAGAAATCCCTGAGTAAATTAGCGACCAGCTTGGTGCAAAAATTTGTGACAGTTGCACAATCCGAGGTGGGCCCAAGTTCTTGATTAGACTGTCAGATCAATAGATAGCTGCATGAAGAGAGACTAGAAATGCTCTCTTTGCTCAGATCCTTGTATCTATTACCTGAGATGAGGTCCAATTTGATGTTGAGATGAGATCTGATGCCTTGAACCAATGGAGGAAAAGAAACAGAGATTATGGTCTCTATTGTAGCACGGCAGCGATAGATTTGTGTTCTGAGATATTCAGAGTTGGCTCTGATACCATCTTAGGATCTATAGATCCATATATCGATAATAAGAAAAGAGAGAGGAAGAAGAAGAAGAGGAGATTTTCTGAATGTCTGTCGTGCCAAAAGATGGGAATCGACTTGTGTTTATATACACTTCACTGGTATCAATTTATGATGATATCTTTACATCCTATGATTAGGCTATGATTACAAGCAAAAATAGAAATGTCTACACAACCTTCCAATAAAGGGATATTTGACCAATCTACAAAAATCCCACTGAGATTCCACACTTGAGATATGTTTGATATGGGCTCGTGGTTATGGGCTTTTCCAAAGGTATATGGATCCCTCCAACATTACCATTTATTCTTCTTCCCTATCTCTTCTTTACCATTTTTTCCATCTTAGATTACTTTTTTTTTCCATGAAAACTTGTTATAGGGATAGATTCTCATTCAATGTAAGTTTTTACAAACAATGTTAGTGTTTTTCCAAGCATTTGAGTTGCATTTTATCCATCTTCGCGAGGCTTTTTAACCTAGAAATCGCGACTCTGTTCGGTCTTTTGAGTGACCGAACATATTGCAGGTGTTCAGACCTGAGTGTTCGAACAAAAGAATAGTGTTCGGACACTCAGGTCAAATATGATTGTTCGGTCTTAAAGTTCCGAACAAATGGCATGTGCTCTAAACTATAGGTCTGAACAGAAGCATTATGTTCGAAACTATACATCCGAACATATGTCATTTGCTCGGCCTTGAAAGACCGTACATTTCGGGAACCTGCAACATGTTATAGGCGAGAAAAAAATATAAAAAATAAGAAATAGGCATGTGAGTTGTAAGACCCTGACCCGAGTGACCTCGATTAGTGTTGATTAAGTTGTGTGTTAGTCTTGTTTGGGTCTAGTGGGTTTTGGTTTAGTTGGTTTAGAATAGCTTTGTCATCGCTTTGGGAAATTTTGAGTGCCTTTGGAATTAGTGGGGCCCTTTGGGGGTTCCTTGTTTATGACTTTACGTGTACTTGGGGTTTTATCTTGATTTTCTTGGTTTGTATTTTATCCCGTTTTGTTTATCTCGTTAATACCTTCAACTTTCATGTTGATCCCGTTCCCGTTCGAAACCCGAAACTTGACTTTTCTAGCTTCAAGGGCAAAACAATACTTTTACACCAAATCTGTACGAAATTATGGTTATTCCCGAAACCCGCGAAACATATACTTTTTGGAAACTAGATATTTCGACGATCATTTCTTCCTTCTTCGTCGATTTCATCCGAAGTCCCGAAAACCACTATTTCAGCCTTTCAAAGTTCTTAAGTGGTGGAGCCCACTTTCATTGGCTACAAGAACCCATCTGCCCCTTTTCCTTCCTCTTTTTCCAGCACAGCCACCTTGAGCCTAGGGTTTGCTTGGCTTTTCTCTTCTTCTTCTTGCTTTTCCTTCATCAAGCACTACCAAGTTTGCACCAACATCTATAAGGACTTCACCATCTTCTTCACAACTTCAAGAGCTTTCCATTGGTACCATTTGTGAAGGAATCCCATCTCTATAAGATCCTCATTTAGCTTGCGTTGCTCATTTGGAGCACCTTTTGGTAAGCTCTCTCTCTAATCTTCTAAATTTGTGTTCTTCTAGCCTTAAAGAAGCTACATTTCCATTATTGAAAGCTTTCTCTTCTCCTTCATTGTTTTGGGTTTTGTTTTGGGGGTTTTTGTAGAGATTGTGTTCTTGGCTTAAAAGGGGTGCTTAAGAGCTTGTTTTCCTTTGATTTAAGACCCAAGGCAAGTGGATGATTTGATACTTTTATCTTTGAATGAGTTTTGATGAAATGCATTTATGATTTCACCTAATATTTTGTGATATTTATGGCTTGTTTAGGTTTGAAATAAATGCACAATAGGGAGTCTTGATAGCTTGTTTTATTCATGAATTAGATTGCTAATCAGATTTGAAAGAATGTAGAAATGGAATGGAGAAAATGGATGAACCACTGAACTGCAGAAAATAGAACTGGGTTCTATTACGCAGTACATGCGGTCGACCGGGCACACTGGATCAGGTCCCATGTTGGATGACCTGCTGCACTGCGTGAACTACTGTTACGCAGTTCACGCGGTCAACCGGCCAAGAGGCGCGGTCGACCGGCGACACATGATCAGGTTCTCTGGATCCTGACCAAAACATTATTCCTGCATTTTTATTTACAACTCCCGGTCGACCTGGCCCTTGGCCGGTCGACCGAGCCCGTTGTGTACTGGCTCTACCGGCCAAGGGCCAGGTCGACCTGCCCAACTGGAAACCCTGCTGAAATATGGATTTTTGCCCTATGTTAGATGGACTTTAAGTGGAACTTAGTGACCCTTTTGTGGACCCATTTGACTTCTTGTGAGGGTGGTTGAACCGACATTCCTCATGGTTAATCCGGTTGTATCGGTACTTAACCTAATTCAATCTTGAACGGTACGGAATGACGGGATATCCTTTCTTTTATCTAAACGCGAAATTGGTTTGTTTGGGTATCGCGAATCCGTTTTCCTTTCGGTGACTGAGTAGGTTGTAAGGTACTACAAGATTAATATTGTGCTGAGGATCCCATCTCTATTATGTTTTGTTTATTTAAAATTCGATTAAAGTTTGAATACCTAAGGTGCATAAAGAGCCCGGAATGTCTCCAAACTCAAGGAGTACCAAGTGATTATTACAATCGACATACAGGGTCCTTATTCACTTGATTTATATCGAATCCCGATACTTGTCCCGAATTTCATGAAATGTGATTTATCATTCCCGAAAACATTGAATTTGCAACTAGAGCATTTGCTAGCCCCGATATGCACTTCCCATTTGAAAATGAAATTAGTGCTTTTGAGCACCCCGTCCCGCCCGTTTATTTAAGTGCATTACATATGATTTGTACATGTCTTGTTTTACATGATTTAACCTACGAGTCGGCACCACTAAGCTTGGCTTTCCTTGCCGGTTTGATCCACCGACTTGGAGACCCTTTTCCATCCCGCTAGCTGCAGTTTGGATCCCGCTACCCGGTTATTACCATGGTCTTGTCCCGATACCCGGTTCGCTACCGTGCTCCCATCCCGTATTATATTATGTATATGTATATGTTACTTATGTTGCATCTCCTCACTTCGGTGACTGAGACAACATCCTGATATGCTCATGTCACTTCGGTGATAGAGGACTTAGCTATGTGTGGTTGCCATCTTGTCTGTTTCCCGTTTCCTTGGATACCTTACATGTTTTATATTGCATATGTATTTGGATAAATGATTCTCTCATTTTATGAAACTATTGCTTCGACAGGTTTAAATGTTTTCCAAGGTAATTTCTTTATTGTTATGTCTTTTCACCCGTTTGCCAAACCGTCGTGTTTGACCCTTTGCTTTGGTACTCAGGTCCCGTTGTTGGTCTCCCCGAGGAGGAGCACGAGGAGGCGGTCGTAGAACTGCAATTTCTAGTTGAATGGCACGCCGATGATGTCGTCTAGACATTCGGTTGCCGAGTGACGAAACATTTTGGGAAAAGAAACTAACCATTCTTTTGGGGAACTCGTTATTTGATTCATATTGGCCTTTGTTGGCCTCTATTTTTGGGAACAATGTAATTAAACTATATTGTTCTAACTTTAACTTTCTTTTGGGGTTATAGCTTTAATGATCATTGCTCATTTTGATACTAGTATTAAACATGTGTTAATCTTGCTATCTTGGACATGAATGTATGAAACGGATTTGCTACACGCTTCCGCACATAAAAGAAATATTCATGTTGATATGATATCCCCACCGCGGACACCTGTGGGAAATCGCGTGTACGAGTGACATCCTTCTTGATGGACTCGTATACGTTTTGGATTTTAAATTAATTCATACACATAATATTAGTCCCGATCCTGGATTAGGCCCGATGACCCGGTCCGGGGTCGCGACAGGACTGGTATCAGAGCGAGACGTGTTTCAAGCAATTAAAAGAAACTAGAAATCCTAAGGACATGGCGAGGATTCGTTAGAGTTTTCGTTAGTTAGTATCGTGTGAGCATTGTGTGACCCCTATTTTATTATCTTGTGCTAACAAATTGTTTTGCAGCATTATGCCACCTCGCGAAAGGCCAGTAAACGGCAATCCCACAACAAGTAACAGTGAGCATACAGGGCCAGTCCAAGAAGACATTCCTGACAATACCATGCAAAATCAATTTCAAGAAATGATGAGGGCTATGTTGGATCAACAAAGACAGGCTAATGAGAATCAAGCCAGACTGCAGGAACAAATGCTTAAGAAAGATGAGGATCATGCTAGGGAATTGCAAGATATGCAGAGGCAACTCCTAGAGGTGTTACAGAGGAGGCCCGAGCCAGTGCAACCTCAACCTGCTATTGTTAATAATCAAAGGGAGCATGACCCAAATGCCTTGTTTGAGAAGTTCAGGAAGAGAGGCCCGAAAGAATTCTTCGGGACAGAGGATCCCTTAGCTGCAGACGATTGGCTGGAACACACGGAGAACATCTTTGAGATCTTCCGGTGCACAGGAAGAGAATGGGTCCAGCTTGCAACATCTCTCTTCACCGGTTCAGCGGACATCTGGTGGAAGACAGTGAGGGAAGAATACAGGCACATGGCAGATGCAGTGGCATGGGCTAGTTTTAATAGGCAGTTTGGGGACAAGTATGTGCCCACTCATATCAGGAGGCAGAAGGCAGCGGAATTTCAGTAGCTTGTCTAGGGCAATATGTCAGTCCTCGAATACCTCACAAAGTTCGAAAGATTGTCAAGATATGCTCCTGAATTAGTGGATACAGTGGAAAAGAATATAGCTAAGTTCCTTGAAGGACTGTATCCCATCATTGAGAGAGATGCTACCGGGGTTGTACCACCCACAACCTTCGAAGAGGCAGTCAAGAGGGCTTACAAATTTGAGAACTTCCACCATAAGATCCTCAGACTCCAGGGTAAGGGACAGCAGCAGCAACAACAGAACAGTCAGCAGAGGAACCATCAGCACAAGAGGCAGAGGCAAGAACAGAATGTGTAGAATCCTTTGGTGTGTACACATTATGGGAAGAACCACGAGAGTGCCCAGTGACGTACCATCACAGGAGCATGCTTCAGATGTGGTTCTATGGCCCATCAGATGAGGGACTGTCCAAGGCAGAATAGGCAGAATCAGCAGCAGCAAAGGGGCACAGCGTCCAGCACAACCTCAGAATGCAATAGTTGTGCAGAACCAGGCTAGACCTCTTCAGCAGCAAGCCCCACAGCAGTAGCAAGCCCGTCAGCAAGGCCAGAATCAGAATCAGCGTGCTCCACAACAGAATAGGAATGCAGGCAGGCCACAGCAAGCTCAGAATAGGCCACAACAGAGAGGACAGATTTATGCGGTCAACAGAGCTGATGCAGAGGCAACTGGAGATGTTGTGGAAGGTACACTTCTTGTTTGTGAATTCCTGGCTCTACCCACTCTTTTATCTCTCCCAGATTTGCAAAGATGATTGATATGCATGCTAAAGATATGGATTTCTTATTGACTGTGGCTACTCCCATAGGTAAAGAAGTTATATTTAGGACGGTAAAGAAGTTATATGTAGGACTTTTTACCCTAGTTGTTCAGTCATGATAGGAGGGTTAGAGTTACCAGTAAATCTCATTTTATTGGAGATGTTCGATTTTGATGTCATCCTAGGGATGGATTGGTTAGCAGGGTACCATGCTACAATGGATTGTTTCCATAAGACCCTCACCTTCAAGTTAGAAGAGACACCAGCAGGAGTACTGTTTCGAGGAGACGAGTAATCCTAGTAAAGGTTTATTTCAGCGTTGAAGGCTGATAGACTTCTGAAGGGTGGATGTGAGGGCTACTTGCCGTTTATCACGGAGGATAAACGGTCCCAAGGGGTGGAGGATATCCCAATTGTTTGGGAATTCCTGGATGTTTTTCGCGAGGAGATCCCAGGTTTACCACCCATTAGAGAGATTAATTTCACTATCGAGCTATTACCAAGGACTGCTCCGATATCCATTGCATCTTATAGAATGGCTCTGGCGGAATTGGGAGAATTGAAAACACAATTGTAAGAATTGTTGGACAAAGGTTTTCTAAGACCTAGTATTTCGCCATGGGGAGTTGCAGTGTTGTTCATTAAGAAGAAGGACGGTTCCATGAGACTGTGTATTGATTACCGGAGATTGAACCAAGTGACCATCAAGAACAAGTATCCATTGCCAAGGATAGATGAATTGTTTGATCAGTTACATGGTGCTTTTTACTTTTTGAAAATTGATTTGAGATCTGGTTACCACCAGCTTAGAGTCAGAGCGTCTGATGTATTGAAGACAGCTTTCCCCACTAGATATGGGCACTATGAGTTTTTGGTGATGCCATTTGGATTGACAAATGCACCAGCAGTGTTCATGGCATTAATGAACAAGATATTCGCAGAGTACCTAGATCAGTTTGTAGTGGTGTTCATTGATGACATTTTGGTGTACTCCAAGACCAGAGAAGAGCATGAAGAGCACTTGAGAATAGCCTTGCAGCTTCTGAGAGAGAACCAGCTGTATGCAAAACTCAATAAGTGTGAATTTTTGCTGGAACAAGTAGCATTTTTGGGGCACAATATCTTCAGAGAAGGCTTGTCAGTAGATCCATCCAAGATTGAGGCAGTGGTACAGTAGGAAGAACCGAAAATGTTCAGAAATCAGAGTTTTCTGG